>SNQJ01S0025208.1:70686-85305 GCA_010110895.2 Picea sitchensis
TTGACGGAAAAAAAATATCCGGTCGACCAAATTTCTTCACGCAAATCGAGGGCCCGGTTATGGGTCCGTTCGATTTGACGTTTATTTTTTCGGCCGAGCAATAGTTCGGCCGAAAAATATATCTTTCAGCCGAAAAATATATTTAGTTCGGCCGAAAGTTGGTTTTCCGAAATTTTGGAGACCAGATTGTCACGAAAGTGTAACCCACCTTCGTGATTCCACCCGTAAAGCAACTAGTATTAATACTACATGAATAAAAACAAGCTTAACCACTCAGGAAAATATTTCATGGAAATCAATAACTTCCATTTGAGAATACCCTTTTGCAACCATCCTTTCTTTGTACCTTTCAACTTTATCATCAACACCCTTTTTGAGTTTGTAGACCCATTTGCAACCAACAACTTTTCTGCCCTTTGGGAGTTCTACCAGGTCAAATGTTTTATTCTTCTCCAAGGCATCTATTTATTCTTCCATTACTATTTTCCATTTATCACTTTCAATAACATCCATCACTTCCTCATAACAACAAGGTTCCATGTTGTAGTCCCAAATAATAACGACATGCATTCAAGAAGAGAGCTACATTATAGGAGGAATATTAGAGACACACAACTCATGAATTATTATACAACTTTTATACTCGAGGGACCAATTAGTGAACAATATTTCTAGTGCCATCAAATTGTATTTTAAGATATTTTGTGTGTGTGTGTGTGTGTGTCGTCTGTTGTTTGATGTTATTTATTGAATTCTTTCAACCACTGCCAAAATTTGATGCTAATCATCAATGTTATATCTTTCGATGCTTTATTGCTCATCAAATTGGTTGCTATGTTGCTACTCAATCACGGATGTGCTTCTTTACGCTTTCTAGTCTTTGATAATGTATGGAGTCTACATGTCAAATTACATGAATGATGATTGAATGACTCTAATTTAAGTGCATGAATTCAAAGGACTCGACTAGGACCAGACTCTGTTAGTAAAATACAAAAACTTTTTCGGATTAACTTCATGTAGTTGACTAGGAATCAACTTATGTCAGTGAGGAACCGATCTTGTTATCTAAAGACCGACTTACATTACATGAGTGGAGGGGACCGTCTGCCTTTGAAGATGCATGTTTAACCCCCTCCTTTCTTTAAACTCCACTTGTAACTTGGATTTTACAAAGACTTGTGACAAGTTACAACATATTTTTCTTTTTTTCAACTTTGAATAACTTTATAATTGACTAATAAACTATTATCATTCATTTAATCACTTCTTTCATGTTTCTCTCCATACATTTTACATTGATACATTATTTTGATAAACTTGAAACTACTATAATATCACTTTAACAATAATTCCAACAATGGTATTTAATTACTCTGTATAAACCTGACTTGAAAGTATTCATCTAGAAGGACATAACTAAATCATTTTCTTGAGAAGTTTGGTAGCAAATATCATTTCTGACTACTCTATTTCTTTATTTGCAAAGAAGAGATGGTCTTTGGGCTCTAATATCTCATGAATATCCGTCCACCTGACTTCTAGTCCATAATAGTTTGAACTTTGATGTCTTTATGAAGTGCGTCATTGTTGTGCAAATGATGTAGACCTGATAACAAATGTTGCATGAAATAGTTTATTTCTCTTGGGCTGGATTTATTCTTTCTTACTTAGACGATAAGTATCATGATCCATATACTCAAAAACCAAGACAATGATTCTATGACATATTCAATATCATATCTCAGTTGCACATTAATAGGTGGAGCACCCATTTTTTTATTACTACAAGGGGCTTGTTGTAGTTGCTAATTTGGTCTCTTCTCCTTGCATAACATACTCTTCCATTTACATTATCGTTCAAAAAAAAATTCATCATGTGGTTTGGAGTTATGGCAATGCCATTTTCATAATTTAGGGTTCTAGTTGCATGATTTGTCCTTGTTCTCAATTATCAGTGTGGATATCATAGTGAAACCTTACAATATTCGTAGTATGGTGGTTTGATATTAAAATATGTCTTCATTAATAAAATTCTAATCGAACCAAACCATTGTCAGGTGTGCAAATTTTCATCTAAAATATAATCTTGTGGGGTGGTCTCCCTGCATCCTCATCTTGCATATCAAAATATTTGACAGTTCCTTTGTAGACAAGAAGGACGAAGATACCACAGAGAGCCAAGTTCTTCCTGGTCCAACAAAAATTATTCTCCATATTCTCTCTAGTTGTCACCCACTCTTCAATGTTTTTATTCTTTTTCACCTCCATTCCTCCTGCCATGGTTACGAGTCCTGAGATCAAACTATAGTGCCCTTTGGAAAATGCTTGATTATGTTTTCCCAAATTGCTAGAAATCCCAATGCTAATCTTTATTTCAGTTTTATATTTCTCTCTCTCAAAACCCAAACCTCTCGGGTGAGAGCTGAGTATCATGACCAACTACACTATAACAGATCTTCGTGACTCTCTTTCTGACAGTGATTTTTTTTTCATCATACAATTTCAGATATACCAGTTGATCGTTCGATGATAAATGAGGGATATTGCTTCAAAAAATGTTATTCTTCTAACTTCAATCACAACAGACTTCTTCACCTCAATTCGACTTCAAAAATTTTGTGATTGTTCTAAACTGAATGGTAGTTAAGGTTGTGATATGAGAGATCCTTCCTAAGCACAAATGTCTTCTAGAATCAAGGGTTATATTGCCTCTATCTGCAACTTCTCTCTCATTCATTCATCTTTTCTTTGAACCTTTGTTTTTAATCACAATTGCAAAATTATTCTTAACATTTTTCTCTAAATTTACTTTAACCCCAAATATGTATGCTCTCATACAATGTTATTTTTCTAAACATCATAATATTACAACCTTTACATGCCCTTTCAACATATAACACTAAAGGAAGAGAAGATACTCTTTAGAACATTTGTTCGGGATAGATATTACACATTTCCAACTTTGAATAAATAATGAGGAGTTAGGGCAAGCCGATTAGTTTCAGTTTAAGAAAAAATATCATTTTATTTCCATAATCATATTCAATAATGAATCAACCCCATGATTATCACAAGACTCACTCAACATCATAAAACTAAACTCAATAACTTACAAGTGCTTGTATTTTATGTCTCTTTACGCATGATTCTTTGTTTCCACGTGTTAGCAATCAATGGCTAGGTTTAGTTTGTTTAGGGGGTTTTTATAAAGTTGTTGGCAAGGAAGGAGAGGGACACTTAGTTTGTCAAAATTCTGAAAGTGAATGAAAACAATGACTAACCGGTAGAACTCTCTAGAGGATAAAGGCTAAATGAGGCAATGAATATGAGTTGTAAATTTATATTTAATAAGAGTGCAAGAAGATGGAGAAAACAAGTAAATGCATCAGAGCATTACTGAAATGAATTTTGAATTAGTTAGGAAAAAAATTACATAGTTTAAATCTCTTAAGTGGAGAGCATCACAAGATGAATTCAGAGCTTTTAACTATCCAATTTAAACAGAAGAAAATGCAAATGGAATTAAAGAACAAAGGAAATACATACAATGAGAGGAGACAAAACTCATATCACCACCATTAGAATCTTTTCATAGAGACTTTAAAATATTTTGCATATGTATTCAATTCAACTCTAGAAAATTACAATTGAGTTCAGAACAACTAAGGAGGTGCCCTTGCACTTGTGCCAACATTAATACATTCAAAACTTCTATCATTTATACAATTTCATGTTCCTTTCAATTAGAATAGCTGAACTGAAACATTTCAGCTTCTAAAACTGACTACAATAATTTCAACTGAAGATACATGAACCGATTTACAATAATTAATAAAAAAACGTTTCATAAACTAACAGTCGATTTATCTCACTGCTCAACTTATGTCCTCACCATTTGTCTTTTTTTGGTCTGTTGTCGAATCTGCCAATTTAATGACACTTGGGGGCTATTTGTTGGTTCCTAGGAAACTACATTTTGTCTTTCCCAGCCGCATGATCTCCTTCCACTACAAGTCAGAAGGGATGTTGTAGTCCATCATTTACTTGATCAATATCTCCAGGTCAATGCAAGAGGCATAAGTCATGGTTGGCAGTCTGATCTTCATTGTCTTGAAATGATTCAAGATCTCAAAATCTGTGGTCAAACATTCTACGAGGGTGGCTCCTTTCAAGTTTTCCTCGAGGCTTTCAAATTTGGAGTGATCCATTATGCATTGGGTGAGATGAGAGTTTTACTCTTCCCGATCATACAATTTCCCTTTGCCATCCCAAAATGGTGGGAGGCCTTTGACGAACAACTCTTCAAACAAATCCTTGAATTCCAGTATGCTCTACTCCATCTGCATGGCTTTGGTATGGACTGATTTAAGTAGATTATGCTTGGAAATGACCCTCCTGGCCCAAACAATCAATGTGGTCCTGTATTTGACCCCAATGGTCTAAAGTTCAACAGTGGGAATGGAATTCAGCAGGTTTATAGCATTTTGGGCCCACTCTGAGGGTTTCTTTGCCATTGTCTCTCCCACAACAGTGCATCTGCTTCTGGTTGTGATAGTCATGCTATCTTTGTCATTGATGATATTTAAGTATACCTTGAACTTGGAAAATTTAGAAACAATAGAATCCCATATGATATGTTTTGCTCACTGCAACAGTCCTTTGCCTTTCAGCCTTACCTTAAGCTTGTTTACTCTCTCATGCAAAGCTTGATTCTCTTTCTGAAACTGGGCCATATTCTCATCCTTTGTTTTCATTTCCTGTTGCATCTTTTCTATATCTTCCTTTAGACCTTTGATCTCACCCACCTTCAGCCTAACTTGCGACATAGCCTGAACCAGTCCATCAGTGCTTGATCCATTTTTTGCAGTAGGAGGTATAAAAACAACCATGTCTGGTACTTCCGTTTGTTTGTGTGACCAATTTACCTTTTGTTTCTCCAGCTACAATACTTTGGCCTTGTAATTCAATGCTTCCTGTTGAAATGCCTATTTTTATTTTTCTAGAGCAACCAACTTTGTTTTTTGTGGATGTTCGGTAGCAGACAACTTTAGTTTTTTCTTCAATCTTTGAATCATCTTGTCTTTCTCTTCTAAGGAAGTTTGAACTCCCTGAGGGCCTTCAAATTCTAATCTCTTGACTTGAGTCTACCAAGATCTGTTGAATGTTTTTTCTTGTCTTAATTGTCCCTCCAACTTAAGTGCATGAGTTGTCAACCTTGAAATATTCAATCTCAGACCCAGGTAGTCTAAATACAACATGTCATTGATGTTTCTGTGGAATTCCACCTTGTCTGGGGCACTGATGTTTTCAAAATGTAGCTTAACCTCAAACACTTTATCTTCATCTGCAACTGTTATGTTGAGTGTCTTCTTCTCTATATCCCTGACTGAGAACATATAATACTTATGCTGAGAAATATTTTCTACCTCAGGTATCAAATCTCTTATTTCACTCATGGTCAAACTTCTTTTCACAACATATTGCTTCGCTAAATCTTCTTTAGATTGGTAGACTTCTCAAGGTGCTTTATCAAAAATGTGTTTTTTACTACTGAAAGCTCTTGAGATGCTTTTAATTTGGGGCATGATTATTTTACCAGCTTCTTCCTTGTTGGTGCCACTTTCCATCGTGTCCATACTTACTTTCTCCTTAGGCTCTTCTTTGTCTAGCTCTACTATCTATGGGGATTGTGTGATCTTTATCTTCTTGGGAGCAGTTTGCTGACTACTGGTGCCTAAGGCCTCTGAATTGCTTCTCTTGGTGTAGACAATTACTTTGGGAACTTGGAGTATCAGCTTATGAGAGGTCTGTTGTGTCTGAGTCTGTTGTAGGGTTGACCCCATTTGTTGTGTTTGAGAAGGCTGCAATATGGCTTCCATATCAACACAAGTTTCCAACATTTCCAATTTGTCAAAACCTTCAACATACTCATGTTCATAAGAGCCATGTCTGCTCATCAATATTATTTTAGATAATGTGGATGATATCTTCTCCCTTTTATCTTTGCAAATTCAAACTCCTTGAGTTTGACCTGGATCTGAGATAAGCAAGATCTATTCTTCACAACAAAGGGTCCTATAATGAAAGCAAATTTCAGGCTGGACACCTTGTGCATTTTTAGGAAATGTTCTGTCTCTGAGATGATTCTTTGACTGATGAACTCCAAGGAAAATACTCTGGGTATCAGAAATATAGGGAGAAGGTAAGGGGCCTCTTGACAACCATATACCCAAATTACTGTAGAATGCATGAACAACATCCAATCTCCTACTCGATTTTATGGATTTGGCTACAAATAGCTTTTCATGTCCTCTGGGACTCTTGGTAGGCTGGTGTTGAAGAGAAGGCTATAAAATCTGGACATAATCTTATTTATGAAAATGAGCATTGTGATTCTTTTTCATTCAATTGAGATGAATGTTGCTTCAGGTAACTCTCTCTTGTTTGTCTCCAGGAACATCTTCAGCAAGTATGTGTAATATCTGAAGTGTATCAGTGACACAATTCACTAGTTGTTTGTGTACATTATCAGCTATGAATTTATCAAAACTGATACTGACTGACTGACTGGACTCTGACTGGAAAAAAGCTAACAGAAAACCTAACATGACCTCAACTACATATTTGTCATTATCTAAACCTAAAATGTGACTAAGTGTGGAACAAGCCCACTGGATTTCAATAACCATGACATTTACATTCATTGGCAAGGACAGACTCTCAGAATAATTCTCAAGTTTGACAATTGTCTGCAAAAACAGGTTTTTGACCTCGGGGGGACATTCTTTGTAAACCGTAACTAGCTTTTCTTCCTCGAAGGGTTCAGACATTGTGGAGGGGGAATCTAGTATGCCGAGGGCATATCGGAAAGACGGGTTGTCTACTCTACACATGACCTCAAACCCTAACTTATTTAAAATGACCTTCTCTTCCTGTGAGTATTGTTCTGCACACCAGCCTATGAATTTCGAGAAAGGGAATGTGACTTAGACTCCATAAGGGACTATGGAGGCTTGGATTGCTTCAAGAAAGGGTATATGTCTCCCTACATTATCAGATAAATTGGCTCTGGACACGGAGACAGGTGAGACGGTTATTTCGGTGTCGAACACTTCAGAGTATCTGTCAATTAGGGTTTCTTCGCTTGGCAGGGGATCACGATGATGAAAAATTCCTGTGAATGATAAGAAGACGCATGAATTTGGTGCACTGTTGAGCTTAGGTTTGAATGGAGCGGTCGCACCACTTTAACGTTCAAATGATTTGAAAAAACATAAAACAATGACAAGGGTCCCCCCTTTATTTACGCTTTTCGATATCTGGGATGAGGAAAAGTGGTTTGGGGTAGACTGTTTTTCGCCCTGATATGCATCCGGTGGTGCCACGTGGTCCTGAGCCGAAACCACTGTATTTTTGTGGGCCCGCTTTCAAATAATTAACCTCTGCATTAGCTCTCCACTCGATATGGTCTATGACCATCAATCTATGGTGCCTGAGATCTGTGGCCTGCGAGGTCCCATCAAATTTGCACTTTCGCTAGACTTAGCCTCTCACTAAGTCCCAAAACTTGGATTCCATATAAAGAATTGTTATAGTGATAACATGGGCTCCAACTAGGGATGGTATCCTCCCTGCAAGGTAGCAAAGAATGGTAGACCGAGTGCCTACCCATTGGGTTGTGATCTATTACTGCAATATGAATCTATCAACCTTTAATCAAAAATTCAAAATCTATCAAGCATAACTTAGGGCCTTCCCCTCGGGCTTTAGCTATGCTGCTTTTATTTCAATTTCTTCATGCAAAAAATGAAAACGGTTATGTACAATGAATGGAAAAGGTGATGATTGTTTTAAACGATATAATGTTTGAGGAACTTGTCATTCACAGGCCCTCCTTCGATGATGTATCCATTACTTTCATGTATCATATAAGCATTGTTTCCATGGTATGCTACAATATTGAACGGTCCCAGCCATAAGTGGTCAAATTTCTCATGCTTTCCCTTATCTTCATTTCTAGCATCCTATCTTAATACCAAGTCTCTTGGTTTGAAGTCGTCTTCCTTGGTGTGCCTTTCAAAATCTTTTTTGATCTTGTCTTGGTGCAGCTAAGCATTGTAGAAGGCCTTTTCCATGGTTTGTTGAACATTGATTAGTTCATCCCTTCTTCTTTGAGTGGCATTTGTTTCTGCATCCTGTTCCTGTAACAACCTCATCACTGACAACCCCAATGTAGTAGGAAAAATGGCCTATGTTCCATAAACAATATGAAAAGGTGAGGTGTTGATAGATCTCTTTGGAGTGATTCTGTCATCCCATAGTGCATGGATGAGCTTTTTGTGCCAAGCCTTTTTGTTATCTTGCAACAACTTTTTTATAATTCTGGTCAAGATCTTGTTTGATGACTCAGCCAACCCATTTCCTTGAGGGTAATAAGAGGTGGAGTGGCCCAAAGTTATGTTTTAGTCATTGCAAAATTTCTCCATCTTTTTGGACTTAAACACTGTTGCATTATCCGTGATGATTTTGAGTGGACATTCGAACCTAGACAAAATATTGTCTTCCAAAAACTCATTGATAACAACATTTGTTGTCTTCCTCGTGGGAACTGCCTAAATCCACTTAGTGAAATAATATGTTGTTGTTAGAATCCACTTGTGTCAAGATGAGGATTGTGGATGTATTTCTCCTATAAAATCGAGGCCCCACTATCTGAAAGGTGCTTCAACAAAGATGGGTTTCAAAGCCAGAGGCTGTAATTTTCTTTTCCCATCAAAAATTTGACATTCATGACATCTTGAAACCTCTTTATAGACATCAAAAAAAATTCTAGGCCAATAGAACCCAACCCTCAAAATCTTGTGCACAGTGGTTTTCCAATAATGGTGCCCCCCACAGTCACCCTGATGGTCTTCTCTACTTCTTCTTCCAGCAAACAACTCAACAAAATTCCCCCTAGATCCTTCCAATATAGAGATTTATTTACTATACAAAACTTTGTTTCTTTCAACTTCAAGAATCTGGCCTTCGTTTTACTCAATTCAGGAGGAGCCTGATTTTTCAACACGTAAATGATATTTGCATACCATGGGGAGTCAAGGAATCTTTGGGATATATGAGAAGATATCTCTTCCTCTGCACCTATTGACAAGTCAACCATGAAATTTATTCGTAAGAGTTCACAATTGTTCTGTGCCATCAGCTTCACAAGCCCCTGTCCTTTGATCAACTTGGTAGGTTTTATCTCAAGGTCGTATTCTAATAGCACATCTATCCATTTACCCCTTTTTCCTTTAGGATCAGGCTGAGTTAATATGTCTTTCACAGAACTATTGGGCACATAAGCAGTAGTGTGGGAATGCAAGATGTAAACTATGAATTCTTTCAAGGCCTTGACTAGTGCATATGCCTGCTTCTCCATGATATCATACTTCAAGGGGGCATCTCTCAATGTATTGTTGTAATAAGTTGTGGGCTTCTCAAAATTCTGCTCATCCTTCTGTAACAAAACACCAGCAATTGTGTGCTCTGAGGCAAAAGAGAACAATATGAATTCCTTTTCAAAATTAGGACTGGTCTGGAGCCTTAGTCCTCTATCTGCAACTTTCCTCTATGGACTACTAAATTATTATCCTTCATGTTTCTCTCCATACATATTACACTGAGATATTATTTTGATAAACTTGAAACTACTCTAAGATCACTTCAACAATAATTCCAACAATTGTATTTAATTACTCCGTATAAACTTGACTTGCGAAGTATTCTTCGAGAAGGACATAACTGAATCATTTTCATGAGAAGTTTGGAAGCAAATATCATTTCTGGCTGCTCTATTTCTTTATTCTCAAATAAGATATGGTCGTTGGGCTATGATATCTCATGAAGATCTATCCAACTAACTTCTGGTCCATAATAGTTTAAACCTCGATGTCTTTATGAAGTGCACCATTGTTGTGCAAATAATGTAGACCAGATAACAATTTTTTCATGAAATAGTTTATTTCTCTTGGGATGAATTTATTCTTTCTTACTTAACCGATACATATCATGATCCATATACTCAAAAACTAATACAACGAGTCTAAGACATCTTCAATATCATATCTCAGTCGTTGCACACTAACATTTGGAGCACCCATGTTTTAATTACTAAGAGGAGCTTCTTGTAGCTGTTAATTTGGTCTCTTCTCCTTCCATAGCATTCTGACTCTTCCATTTCCATTATTGTTCAACAAACTTTTCATAATTCATTCTGTAGTTATGGAAATGCCATTGTCATAATTTAGGGTTTTGGTTGCATGAGTCGTCCTTATTCTCAATCATCGGTTTGGATATCACGGTGAAACCCTTACAATGTGCCTAGTATGGTGGTATGATATTAAAATATGTCTTCATTAATAAAATTCTGATCAAACCAAAACCATTGTCGGGTGTGTGAATTTATGTCCAAAAAATAATCTTGCAGGGTGGTCTCCCTGCATCCTCATCTTGCATATGAAAATGTTTGACAGTTCCTTTGTAAACAAAAAGACTGAAGATACCACAGAGAGCCAAGTTCTTCTTAGTCCAACAAAAATTCTTCTCTAGATTCTCTCTAGCTATCACCCACTCTTCAATGTTTTTATTCTTGTTCACCTCCATTCCGCTGCCATGGTTACGAGTCCTGGGATAAAACATTTGTTCGGAATAGATATTATACATTTCCAACTTTGACTAAATAATGAGGAGTTAGGGCAGGCCGATTAGTTTCAGTTTAAGAAAAAATATCATTTTATTGCCATAAGCATATTAAATAATGAATCAACCCCATGATTATCGCTTACAAGTGCTTGTCTTTTCTGTCTCTTTACGCGGGCTTCTTTGTTTCCACGATCATCACGCACTCAAGTATAACAACATATTACGAGGGTTCTTCTACAAGCATATTCATCTTCAACAACAATTCACCAAAGCGATATCACCATATTATTTCATTGAGAATATTCGACATCCACGAGAATCTATCAAATAATTCCATCCAATATCAAAGTCTTCCTTCAAGTCATGCGGAAACTAAACCAAAGTGTTGTAATCCAAAGAATAACAACATGCATTCAAGAAGACAACTACATTATAGGATGAATATTATGACACACACATGTACTCGAGAAGAGAGATGTGGGAAGGATATCCATTAGCCTTTGTATTCCATATTCATGAGAATGTATTCAATAGATATATATGGTTGGAGTGGTTGTACCTGCTCCAACTAATCTTTTGTCGGGTTACATTTATCCTTTATATGCATTTACATATTTTATTACATGTATCTAAACATTATTATGCTAGTGTATAATGTATGATGACTTATTACAACATATTAAAAGGTCTCCCGACATTGTCCATCATTAAAAATCAAAGCAATAGATGATATATAATTTGCATACCTCTTAGGAGGTGTTGGTCATGAGATTTATTCCAGGCTCACATAACAATGTTAGGAATCCAAAATAATGATATTTGATTTCAAAGTGTCTTTCTACCTTCAACTTAGAATGAGACTTCAATATTTTTATAATTTGAAACACAGAGGCAATATCTCTTCCCTTCAGCATTTTATCAATAATCAAGAGATGGAAATAAGAATTATAGTAAACAAAATTGACAAACAAAGCAAGGTATTTATTTTCAATAGTATAAATATGAAATGTGTGTCTAAAATATGAAATAAAATGAGAACAATTATAAATATATAGGTCTTGTTCCACTCACATCCAAATAGAGGAAAATCTATAACTAAATAGATTTCTAATTAAGTGAATTGTAGTAGATGTATTACTAAATTGCATTTGTTCATTTCTTAAACACGATAGAGTGAAGAAAGTGAATAATGATAATGAAAGTAGTAACACACATAAAACAAATTACTCAAAGGAAAGAGAAGTATAATCTTTGTCTTTATGTAGAAATTTATCTTAAAAAGTATCTATTTACAACTGGAGAAAAATCCCTTTTCATATCTCAAATATATTTATTTATACAGTTATGTCTTAACCAAAATCAATTAGACTTCCATGCTTCTAGATCCTAAAATAGAATAAAATCATGTACATACTAGATTAACATTAAACTGAATGTTACAAAATAAAATATTTGAACATATGTCATGCTTCTGGAAACATCATCGCTTGTTGGCTTCTTGAAGGCTTATCTCTTCTTTATTTTCTCGTGGATGCAACTTCTTTCTGTTGATCCTTGTATTGAGTGTGTATATTCAATAATGCTACTACAAACTTAGGGGGCTCAGTATTAACATTTAACTCAAATTTAAAATCCTTTCTATGTACCAATGATAAATTCTTTTGAACTATGACCACAACTTACTGAGTACTTTGACACTGTAAATTGTGCTTGACCACGAAATAATTTAAACTCTGCAAGTCGACTCGATTCATCTGTTGGATGTCATCTTTATATGTTTCTCTGCTTTTCTTCAAATCTTCTCTTTTCTCATTAACATTGAGAGTCTCAATCATTGAATGAACTATTGGCAGGGCTTGCAGTTTGTAGAGGGCAGTTTACACAGTAGGGCAGTTTGCACAGGGCTTGGTTTTGTCGTTAATGTCAAACTTTAAAATGACAAAGGGGGAGTTTGTTGGTTAGTTTTCACAGGCACCATGGATCAATTTTCATAGGCACAGTGGTTCCTAATTTGGAGATCAGCATGTCTCTCGACATACCAAAATGCGAAACTGTTGGCATATTTATTACGGGCAAACATAAGGCAGAGTGTTTGTTTGTCATTGATGGAAAGCTCAGCCCGACGATGACGAACAAGAGAAAGTGGCAAGACCAGCAGTGCAACGATGATCACATGGCAAGATCAGAAGCGTAAACTCCAGAAGTCAAGGAAGCAACTCACGACAGAAAATCGTGAAATGCAAAACCACGACTTAATCTCCGTTTCGGAGTTTCGGATACCGGGAGTTGGAGATGTCAAGGACACTCACGACAAGAATGATGAAATTGCGAAATGCAAAACCACGACTTAATCTCCATTTCGGAGTTTCAGATACCGAGATTTGGAGGTGTCAAGGACACTCACGACAAGAATGATGAAATCGCAAAATGCGAAAGATCAGAGCATGTCAAAGACTCCATTTCGGAGTTTTGCAGACCGGGAAATCAAAGATCAAAGGAACTTTAATCTTTGAAGTAGCGAACCTCGAAATTCCGAAACAGACACATCAACAAACCACATCAGCAAACCACGTCAGCTAAGGACACGTGGCACAATCAGGAAATGACAAGTGTCAAGATGATTCAACATTTCAGGCACATGTAAGTCACGAATCAGAGTGACACGTGGCAGTTATTCAGCATGTGTCAACCACATGTGACATCAGCAGGCTTACGTCACATCGAAACTTTCTATTTCGGGGCTTTACATAGCAAGCAGAAACTCCACCATCATGAAGTCTCGAACTCCGAAATGCCAAAAGGGACTATTGTGAGTCTCGAAAACCTGAAAGGTAAAACTCTGAAATCTAGTCAAACGTCCATCTCAGTGGGTTATGTGAACCATCCGATCACTTCGAATATTTTGTGATCATAAATTTTATAATGTTGGAGTCACGATGACTCGAAGGGAAAAATGTTGAAATCCTGTCAGTCGTTCGATTAAGAAAAGAAGGGATCATATTATGAAGTTTTGTGGACCGTTAATCTGGCTCCATTTTGGGGATTGTGACTTGGAGTGTCGAGACTCCTCACCACAGGAATGTCGAAATGTCGAAATACTGAAATGTGAAATGGAGAAATCAACTCGAGACCTTGTGCTTGTAATCCAACAGTGTTGGATACTTGGAAATCTTATCGAAGGGCTATTGTTGCTCTTCACGATTAATTGTTCAGTTACGATTCAGTTAGCAGAACCGAATCATGGTTCTTGGATGATTGGCATTTTAGTTGTTGAAGCGTTGTTCTAGGGATTTGAGGGGTAACCGAAGGGGTTGTAGAAGATAAAAAGAAACACGCAGTGACTGTGTGGCATTGGTGCATATGGAATTAATGGTACAACTGTAGCTCTAATTTAAAATTCATTTATGTAAATGAATATAACACTGAAATAAAATCATAGAGGGACAGTGAGAAGAAATGATGAAGATATAGCAAAGATCAAGGGGAGAAGAATGGATTTTGATATGATTATATAAACATAGAGGAATTGAATGATGAATCCTTTTCCAGAGAAGATAAAGAGTTGGTTTGCAGGTTCTTGGTGACAGAGAAGGATTCCAGGGTGGTAGGGAGGAGCAAGGCGAGACTGTAAAAGTCTCATGTACAAGTTGGTGTTTGTACATCTGAGAGTTGTAGCTTCCATTCAGTAGGTGTTGAAGAAACAGAGGTAGCAACCTCATCTGGGTTGTAGCTCAGATAAAATAAGAATGCAAAGAGGAGTTGGAGCTTGCCTTTCATTCATAAGAAGAAAAGGTTTTTTCCCTTTTGGGTTTCCTCATGAAAAATCACTGTGTCACTGTTTCATTTATGTGATTGTATATTTATTGGTTAAATGTATTACTGCAAGTTAAATGTTAAAGGCATGATTTATTGATTAATAAGTAATCTTCTTAT
>SNQJ01S0025208.1:85315-134113 GCA_010110895.2 Picea sitchensis
AATGATACATCTTTGCAAGTGATTGTCTTTGCTCAGGCGGAGTATGGTTGATTCCTTTGCCATAGATGTCAAAAGGGGGAGAAGAGATTTAATGTTTTCCATCAATGCCAAAGGGGGAGTTTGTTGGCAGGGCTTGTAGTTTTCACAGGGCAGTTTACACAGTAAGGCAGTTTGCACAGTTTGCACAGGGCTTGGTTTTTTCATTAATGTCAAACTTTAAAATGCCAAAGGGGGAGTTTGTTGGTCAGTTTGCACAGGCACCGTGGATCAGTTTTCACAGGCACGGTGGTTCCTAATTTGGAGATTAGCATGTCTCTCGACATACCGAAACGAGAAACTGTTGTCATATTTATTACGGGCAGACAAAAGGTAGAGTATTTGTTTTTCATTGATGGCAAGCTCAGTCCGACGATGACAAACAAGAGAAGTGGAAAGACCAGCAGTGCAACAATGATCGCATGGCAAGATCGGAAGCGTAAACTCTAGGAGTCAAGGAAGAAACTCACGATAGAAAATCGTGAAATGCGAAACCACGACTTAATCTCCATTTCGGAGTTTCAAATACCAGGAGTTGGAGGTGTCAAGGACACTCACGACAAGAATGATGAAATCGCGAAATATGAAACCACAACTTAATTTCCATTTCGGAGTTTCAGATACCGAGAGTTGGAGGTGTCAAGGACACTCATGACAAGAATGATGAAATCGAGAAATGTGAAAGATCAGAGCATGTCAAAGACTCCATTTGGAAGTTTCGAAGATCGGGAAATCAAATATCAAAGAAACTTTAACCTTTGAAGTATTGAACCTCAAAATCCTGAAACAGACACATCAACAAACCACGTCAACAAACCACGTCAGCTAAGGACACATGGCACAATCAGGCAATGACAAGTGTCAAGTTGATTCAACATTTCAGGCACATGTAAGTCACGAATCAGAGTGACACGTGGAAGCTATTCGACACGTGTCAATCCACGTGTGATGTCAGCAGGTTTACGTCACATCGAAACTTCTATTTCGGGGTTTTACATAGCAAGCAGAAACTCCACCATCACGAAGTCTCGAACTCTGAAATGTCGAAAGGGACTATTGTGAGTCTCGAAAACACGAAAGGTAAAACTCTGAAATCCTGTCAAATGTCCAACTCAGTGGGTTATGTGAACCGTTCGATCACTTCAGAGATTTTGTGATCATGAATTTTATAATGTTGGAGTCATGATGACTCGAAGGGAAAAACGTTGAAATCCCGTCAGTCGTTCGATTAAGAAAAGAAGGGATCTAATTATGAAGTTTTCTGGACCATTGATCTGGCTCCATTTCAGGGATTGCGACTTGGAGTGTTGAGACTCCTCACCACAGGAATGCCGAAATGCCGAAATACCAAAATGTGAAATGGCGAAATCAACGCGAGACCATGTGCTTGTAATCCAACGGTGTTGGATACTTGGAAATCTGATCGAAGGGCTATTGTTGCTCTTCATGATTAATTGTTCAGTTACGATTCAGTTAGCAGAACCGAATCATGGTTCTTGGACGGTTGGCATTTTAGTTGTTGAAGCGTTGTTCTAGGGATTTGAGGGGTAACCGAAGGGGTTGTAGAAGATAAAAAGAAACATGCAGTGACTATGTGGCGTTGGTGCATATGGAATTAATGGTACAGTCGTAGCTCTAATGTAAAATTCATTTATGTAAATGAATATAAAACCGAAATAAAATCATAGAGGGACAGTGAGAAGAAATGATGAAGATATAGCAGAGATCAAGGGGAGAAGAAGGGATTTTGATATGATTATATAAACAGAGAGGACTTGAATGATGAATCCTTTGCTAGAGAAGATAAAGAGTTGTTTTTCAGGTTCTTAGTGATAGAGAAGGATTCCAGGGTGGTAGGGAGGAGCAAGGGGAGACTGTAAAAGTCTCTTGTACAAGTTGGTGCTTGTACATCTGAGAGTTGTAGCTTCCATTCAGTAGCTACTGAAGAAACAGAGGTAGCAGCCTCATCTAGGTTATAACTCAGATAAAATAAGAATGTAAAGAGGATTTGGAGCTTGCCTTTCATTCATAAGAAGAAGAGGTTTTTTCCCTTTTGTGTTTCCTCATGAAAAATCACTGTGTCACTGTTTCATTTATTTGATTGTATATTTATTGGTTAAATGTATTACTGCAAGTTAAATGTTAAAGGCATGATTTATTGATTAATAAGTAATCTTCTTATAAAATGAAATAATTTTTATACAACTGATTCACCCCCCACCTCTCAGTTGACTTATCTTGTACAACATGAACATCACCAAGCTCAATCTCATCCATTTCTACATCTACATCTAATAGATAATTTAAACAAGCTTCTTTGGCTTCTCTGGCCAATATTTTACTCTCTTCCAGGTTATTTTCCCAAGTCTTTATTGCCATTTCACCCTTCAATTGTTCAAACTCTAAGAGCTGAGCAATTCCTGGTACATTTAAACTTTGATTCCACATCATCAATTCATAAAACTTGGATCTTGTATTGACCAACTCTTTTTCTTTATCAACAATGATTTGTAATGAATCATTGATCATAAGATATTGTTTTTGAATAATTTCCAAGATTTCATATAAATTTTCTTGGGATGACTGTAATCCTTCATTAACTTCCCGGGCATGTTTCTTAAAAGAAGAAACATAAAAAAATTCATTTTCAACCTTTTTGACTTGATCTTTTAAATGGATAAGTAATGCATCCTTTTGGGAAAGAGTATTCTTCAACATTTTTTGATATTGAAGACTTGTTCTTAATTTCTCTTCTAGATTTTTAATCTATTTTTCATAACCTTTTCAGACATAAGCTAATTCAGAACTCACTCATTCCTTAATAATTGCCTTTGTTTGTTTCAAATCATTGTGCAACTGCTCAATTAAAAGATTTTTCTGATCAATCTTTTCTCTTAAATTGTTTGTTGACCACAAATTTGTTGTTACAAAGGCTGTCAAAGAATCTGCTACCTGTTTTGCAAATTCAGGGCCACTCTGTCCCTGACCATCAAATATCATCCTCTTCCTTTTTGTGATTACACCTCCTTTATTCTGAATCTCTCTTTGCATAATAGATTTCCTTTTCTTATTGAAGAAGAAGTTTGATGAAGGTATTTCTTCTGGCTCAACAGGTGTCGGATCTTCAACATTTACTACCTTTGTACCATGTATCTCAAAACTTGATGCAAGAGGAGTTAAGGATGGAATGGGATATGTAAGTGGAATAGATTACCCTTGACTAGAAATATCTTTTAAGATAGTCTTAGTTTGGAATAATTTGAGGGAAAATATGTCCATGATTCATAAATGCTTCAAACATTGCCAATCTTTCTTGCAAGGTCTTATTTAGTAGAGTTTGGTCCCTCTTTGTTATATCTTTTGATAATGTTTATAGTGTTTTATCAGCTTCCTTGGTTTTGACCTCGGTAAAATAATATTGCTTAGGGTTAGAAGATGGTAGCACCTCTGAAACTTGATTACCATTACGGGTAAAAATTTTCTCTACTTGTAAAATCTTTGGTAGACAACTTCTTCCGTGATTTTGAAAATTGACAAAATATGATTGTTGTTTGTTTGAGAGAGTTTTAATTATATATAGAAATTCATCATATGAATTCGCTCCTTTGAAAATATCATCAAATGGTGAATCTTCATGAAAGTCATTTTTCATGCTGAATTGCGCCAAATGATTTTCAACCACCTTATGTTGATCATGCCTTTTGAATTCAATGGAGGACAATGTAATATTTTCCAAGGCTGAAGCTTCAACCTTAGCATGTCCAAAATCTAACAATGAATATTGACCAACTTGTATGGGATAAGTTGGCCACACCCTCTTCTGTGATACCTTTAATTCTTTGGTTATGCCTGCAGAACCTGTCTGGTATGCCACTTCCCTGCAAATGAGTCTATCAGGAAACATTTTTGGTAAAGCATGAGGAGATGTGAAACATCCATAAACTATGATATAGGAAAATCTCTCCTCGATATACTATTCTACAATTGCACCTAAATTTCCTATAATCTGCTCATATATCCTAGGAGGAGGGTTACCATATATAACTTCGTGAATTGGGATAATAACATTATGGAAAAATTCATAAAAAATGGTCTTTTTCATTTTCCTTCCACAACTTATTATGATAGATGTGTATTGGCTCATAATATTTTGGAGTCCAACTCCAATTCATCAATGGGAAAGGGGTTTTGTAACATATAGAATCCATAATATGTGTTGACATATAAAAGGGAGTCGGTTCACATTTAGACTTCTGAATTGTGTAAATACCTATTTGTTTGACCAAATTATCAGAAAATAACTTTCCCTAATTAAAAGTGAAACCCTCTACAACTTCATGAATAATTGGGACCCAATCCACTGTGAAATGTGTAGGGTTTTTCTTTCCATACAATCTACAGAGAAACATAGCTATGTACATAATATGTGCATCACAAGAAGTTGTGTAGTATATACCATGGCTATCTGCTTTGAATTTATTTCCATTTCCCCATGAAGTTTTAATTATATCATGGACATTTCTGTCATAATCTACACATTCTTCTTTCTCAAACTTCTTCACAAATTCTGCATTGTAAACATATTTGGGAGTATTGGTCAATTTATACATTACTTGGAAATATTTAGGTGGAAAAGAGTCGATAATAGTTCTTTGGTGACTGTAGATGGTCCTGGTTAGTACATCAACATGCTCCAAAGCCCAACATATCATGTCTATGTAGGGAAATAACTTTGGTCGTGTTGCAACCTTATACAGTTCTGACTTAGTGACCTCCTTGATATTTTTTATATTTAAAACATCTTCCTTCTCGCTTCCATCATCAGAATCGATGGATTTCTCTTCCTAAATAATTTCATAAATCTTTGTCCAGTATTTGATGCTAACTGGTAAAAGAGAAGTAGTATCTGAATTTGGGTTCAGCTCCTTTGTAGATTGGTCTTGGACCTATTTTTTGCTCCCCTGTGAGGCGCCATGAATTCTTGTCAACAATATTTTCTCCTGTAGGAAAAATAACAATTGTAAGTGTGAATACAAAGATGGAATAGAATTCAAATATTTTATCAAATCGCAATTAAAAATGTCATTAACTCTACATTTAATACTTCTCATTTGAACGATAGGGTCATAATGCTAAAAAGATGGTAAATTTATTACTTGATGACGACAAACGTTACACAGATATATTACCCTAATCATGTTTAATTATCATTAAAAATATTGTTTAGGGATAATAAGTACTCTGACACTTCTAGAATTTAGGGATTTTCAATAGGGAATTTTAAACATATCCCAAAGGCTAGAGTGCTTAAATTGATTACTTACCCTTAATCGAGCTTTATTAATCATTACTTAACCTTTAATCTTCGACACTTCGTCAATTTGGAAATTCAACACTTTTGCAATTTGACACTTCTGGGACCTATTAACAATATGATATCTTGGAGAACGATATCTTAGAGTGACGTGGTAGGATGATGTCACATATGATGACATGTCATAAGAAAATGGGTGACACGTGTCATCCTGAAACGTGCAAATTGCATGTCCAAAAATGCCAAAAATAAGTGCGACATGTATCCTCATGGAAAGAGTACCAGGTGGCATAAGACACATTAGCTAATTATTTTCCCTTATGAATGCAATCTTTCAGAACTTCGGGGATCTAGATCTTCATGACTTCAGGATAAAAAGGCTCAATAAATGTTGATTTTTAAATCCTGAATCGCGAAGTCTCAAAGTTGAAATATAATAATATTAAAAATTTTAAGGTAAATATATAACGTTGGATTGATTTCGGGCTTTGCGTATTCGGGATAACTCGAAACAACATTTTCAAATAACGCCAAAGGATGAAGTCTTGAAGTGGAACCATAAACAAGAACACTACATGAATTAAACATTGCACAACTTTGTATCCCCGAAATCTTGTGAATCATTGATGTTGATATGCATCAATATTGATAGTTTAGGATTGATCTACCCTGTCGAAACACAACAACAAATTATTATTAGTTTATAAATTAGTAATTTTAAAGCAAAATTTTATTGAAACAACAAAAAATCAGGAACATTTTAAGAAAGAATTCAACAATTTGAATCTTTACTTCATATTTTGATTTATGTTCTAATATAGGCTTCAACTAGGGATGGAAATTCCTTGTGAAGCACCAAAGAACTATATACGAAGTGCCTTTATTGGGTAAATGGAGTCATTATTTTGCTAACTTTGAAATACGTTATGAAAGATTTGAAACATACTTTCACTTACTTCAAAAAAATAAATCTCTTATCAGAATCATTAGAACTATAAGAATTGTTGACGCTTGAATATGTTAGGACTAAAACGAAAACCTCATGGGGATATAAGTCTCCCTGCATTTTTATAGAGGTGGTACTCCTCTTTGTTTCAAGATTTTCTTTGAATTACAGATTTTCAAAATAAGATAGGACTTTGAGAAATCCCGCCGTGAAATTCAAAGAAATATAAAGATTGCAGTAAAATAGAAAGTTTTGTTTTTAAAGAGAGTTCCTAAGAGATGACCAAGAACCTCACACATCACATATTTAAAAACGATAAGAAACATTTCCTCACATCCATCATAGTTAAATTAAATATTTATGATCACATAAAATAAAAGAAAATGGTCTGCACACATAAGAGAACTTTAATGGAGTAGACACATGTGGAGCTCAAATAAAGAAAATTATAGATCAATTTAAAATATTTCATACTCAAAACGCAGAGTTATAAAATGCAGTCAAAACTGATCCTGAAATAGTTCTATTGGGATTTCTGAGAAATATGAAGTCTGTTACAAAGCTTTGAAATTTAAATGCGTTAGTCCTTAGGACTGGGATTGGGGCTCCCGCAGACCATAAATAAAATATAAACAAGAAGTAATTTATGGAAAGAATATGGTGGGCGATAACAGAGTAGAAAGACCTGGAAAGAAGACAAGAATAAGTTATCATATTTCGGTTAAACCTTTCTAGTCAAAGAAGCAGAGTAATGGGATGAAAAAATGTTAAAGAAAGAAAGATGTGAGCAACATAAACTTACTATGACGGTCTCTCTCTCGTTCACTTTCTTCTTGTTGTCCTTTTATTTTCCTCATTGACAGTTATAGGAATTGTCTCAACTATTGTTTCTTGTCCTTCTTTAGTTAATTTATCAATTGCCTCTTTAAACCAATCTTCAATGTAGTTTTTCATCGATGCGACATTTATTTCATGCCTGATTTTGATATTGAATAATTCTCCTTCCAAGTCTCTTAAGTCATGATAAATTTCATGTATTGCCTCCTCAATATATTTGTTTTTCACAGAATAATCAACCAGCCAATTATCTATCTCTTCTTCATTATATTCACTTATGCCATACAATTTTTCAGCCGATAACCCTTTTAATATCTCAACTTGTTCATCAACTTGTTGCTTTGTCATAAACATTGAATTGAGAATTAACTTAGGGTCTTGTACCTCATCAATGACTCCTACCAGATCTATCTTTGTGAGTCTTTTGAACAATTCTTCTCTTTTTAATATGGTTTCGCTGCATGCTTGGACAATGCTATTCAAATTCTTGATCTTTCCTTTCCAACAAACATTCAACTGTTTGATTCGACTTGGAGAATGTAGATCATGTTTTCTTCATTTCAATTCTATCATGTTTGAGACTTTTATACCAAATGGCAAGATAGCATCAACGTAGAAACCTTCTTCATTCTTTAAATCAGCTTGCAGATACTCATGAAAAGCATGTGCCCTTGATCCAAAAGAAACAATATTTTTTTATACCTCCCATGCTTCTGCTATCAGTGGCATTCTATTTTTAATGTTTTTCTCTACACAACTTCATATTGTTGTGAGTAAACTAGAAGATCCCTTTAACTTAATAGCGGGTGTAGTTGGTTTAACCATTGAAAAAGGACTTTCCAAGATTGGAAGAGGCATTAAGGCATTTTCCAATTCTCTGATCCTTTCTTTTAACTTATCATTTTTAGCTTCCAAACCACCAATAGAATCGTCAAGAGCATCCCTGATTTCCCTATGGATTTTGGAAATTTGGGACAGTCGCGTGTCCTTCAAATTGACCTCTAAGCAAGACTTTCCCTTTTTATTCTTCTAGTCACTTTTTTCTACAATCAGCGTTTTAGACTCTTTATCAAAAACAACACTTTGAAAAGTGATGGATTCTTCTTCACTAAAGGTCTCATTTGCAGCGACTTCCAATAAAGAATTTTGTTGAGCCATATTTTATGGTTGTTCCATTGTGGGAAATAGTTTCTCAATATCTACTTCTAGCTCCATGTCCTCCATAGAAAATATTTGGATGCCATTTTCTATAAGATTATCCTCTTCCTCTTGCACTAAATTCTTCATTTTCTTTCATACAAGGAGCTTATGTGGACTCTCAATTTTCCCAGGGGGAGGATTCTTCTCTCCCCCTCCACTTGAACTACTGTTGACAACCTTTTTAACTGGGTGGGCCATTGGAGTATTGCTCCGGGATGTGGTATTCTTGGGAGTAACAATCGAAGATTGAACACTTTTTTCATTGGGACCTTTTCCCTTTTGCTTATAAAAATCAATAGTACTGAGTAATGTTTCTAGGTCACTTGCATCGTGTACAGGAGTACTTTGGTTGTTACCTTCTTCTTCTTCATTTAAGATAGTATGGATGAAATAATTATTGAATCCCACTGAAAGCATATGTCCTACAAAGATTTTGTTCGGATCAAAGCCTTTATCTTTTCAACATACTTTAAATTCACATTGTTGAAATGATTTTCAAACTCATCAATTTTATTTATATTTCTGAACATGAAGTGTCCAATCTTCCATGGCAGGGGAATAAATTTCTTTTTCCTTTTTTCATGGAAAAAATGTAGCTAGAAGTTATATTTCCTTACCACCTCTATAATAAACAGTTTGTCAGATACATGATACGGGAGAAAAGAAGGATTTTCTTTCGAGCAGAATATCTTTATGACACTATGATTCTCCATTTGTTCTATTGTTCCCTTGTTCTCTAAGAATATGTTAGCTTGGTCGAATATCCTTTAAGTATTTTCGCCCAACAACAACCTTTTGAACACTAAAACAAAATTATTATAAACTTCATAGAAATATAGAGGGGTCTTATGTATCCATAGTTCCTGATACCAAAAGGTAACTGGATCTATTTCATGATTCACCCTCTTACTTATGGTTAAGTTTGGGAATTGACAACAATACATAATACAAAATATCAGATAAGAAGCCATAAATAATTTTTTGTCCTTTTTATAGTGTGATAACTGGGAAGAGATTTCGATAGAAATCAACTTTCCCCAGTAAAAGATGGCATGTTATTGCATTATAAAATACATAATATATAAAATCATGCGAGAGATAGAAGCAGTACTTTCCTGACCTGTCAACCTGGCAAAACAAACATGCAATTTATCGATAGCGGTTTTTAAAAGACTCAACCTGGATTCTGGTTATGTCTTATGTTATAGATGCAAGATTCTCCAAATATTCAGGCAAGAGGTCAAGCCCATTTTTATGTTTCTTCAAAAAATATTTGTAGTCTTCTCCTTTGAAAGTAAGTGTCGGCTCTGGCAGCTTCAACATCTTGTGAAAAAATTGTCGTGAAAGGGAAATCAAAGAATGATATTAGAGTTGTATAATTCTTTGGCTTGACATGTACTTTTCCACACACCATACAACAAGTTCTTTACAGTAAAAAACCTCAGGAACCCACCCAACGCGAGCGATTATAGATTCCCAAATTAAGTCTTTTTGTGCAGAAGGAGAGGAATAATATGAATATTCTCTTGACCACAGGAAGTTCTGGTATTCACGACCAAAGATATTTAAAGTATCACCACAAAATTGTTGTCTAGCTGATGTTTCCATAGGTTGAAGGGAGTATTTATTTAGATGGATAATAACCTCAAATAAATCTTTTCGGAGAGATGATAATAATTTAATCCCTTGGAAAATGGATATTTAATGCAATTTAATGAGTAATTCCTTGAGCCTTTCGCCATCAATGACGATATTTTCAAAGCCTACACAAAAGTTTTTAGCATTAAACAACACTTAATGCATATTGGGAAAAGAAAGAGAATGGAGAGGACAGACGAGAGGGAGTTTGAATATGGATATTTTCATGAACCCGCGAACCTACGATTATGGATGATCAAAAATATGTTAAGTGTAGAAAGGCGGTCGATTGGACTTACATACAAAAGGAATAAAAAACTTTGGGGCTCGACACCCACGACAAATATGATGGTCAAAATGTAGATCATGGAACTTGGGGTGAAAAATGAAGATCACATAACTTGGAGGATGAGGGCTTGAATCCGCAAACCCACGAAATTGAAAAAATGGCTAAGTGTAGCAACAACCTTATGACATGGGGAAGTGGATGGAGATGAAGGTCCTCCAACCCACGAACCCGTCGATCACTGAAATATGACTAAGTATGGTAACTAGAAAGGGAGAGAAGAAAGGATAAAAGAAAGGGGAAAACAAGAGGAGGTGTAGAAGAGGGAAAATAAATGAAAAACAAAAGTTGGGAAGATAGAACGGGGACGGAAAACCCGGAAACAGGAAATGATCTCAACAAGAATACAACCTTAAACATGATGAATTTTGAATTTCAAGTAGGCTATTAAATAACTTCTTTATCTAATTTTACTGAAGCAATATCTAAGGTAATTAATTAGAGCATGACTAAAATATTAAAGGTCAAACTAATAATTATCATCTCTTAGGATTACAACCATTTTATGCATTGTTTGAAAGAGAACTCATCTGGATACAATACAAAGAATTTTGAAGAGCATTAGTAACAAGGTATAAATGTAAGATATGTAGTTGTAGTTCATTATAGTCATCACAAACATTGCTTCACTGCCAGACATGCGTCCATATCCCCAGTGAAGGTATTTGCATTCCCCATTAAGACATTGTTTCACTGTCATCCGAGCATCCATAGCCTCGGTGAAGTTATCAATATTCATAATCTGAATTTCCTTTCACCATCCTACTTTTTAATTTTCTTTGAGATCAGGGAAATCATATAATGAATTTCCTTTCATCATCTTGTTTTATCAAGATGGGGGCAATACTTTTTATGAATTTCCTTTCACCATCTATCTCTGTTATTTTATTTATTGTTGTAGGATGGGGGAAAGCAATGAGTTTTAACACACTCTTGGATGATGCCTATTAAAAGTAAACAATGTTGTAGAAATGACTACACATTTAAATTACCCTGAGATTAACAACCCCTCAAAATTAACTATATTGTTTATGAACAACCAAATGATTATACTATTAATTTCTATTTTTTTGAGATGACTACCAATTATCTTTTTATATTGAAGCATAAGGTTTCAAATAAATTGTACCCTAAATATCCTCTTTCATCAAAGACTAAGAATTGAAACATAATTTTCACCATACTTGTGAATATAGCATGTGAAAGTTTGTCTAATAATAAACTCTAGTGATTCTATAGAGATCACAAATAAAGGTAAGAGAAAATGATTTTATCTTTCTTTATTTATTCTTAAATTGACATTTTTCTTTGAATAACTAACTACTTAATATAAAAAATTTAAAGTCAATCTATTTACATCTATTTGTTTTTTAAATGGACAATTAAATCAACAACTAACATTTTCCAAATTTTGAAAGCTCAATTTAATAAAAGATAATTCACTCAAAACCTTAATTGAATCGAGATTCGCATAATGAGTTCTTAATTCAATTATAATAAAAAACTTGAAAGTCAATTGCCAATGTAAATCCAATCAACATCGGTATTTATAATGAAAAATAAAATTGAAAACTAAATTATTGAATGAAATGTTTCAAATAACGCCCATTGATAGGGGCATCAAGAATCTCTTTGTTTAGTATTTCAAGAGAGAAATGATTTATCTCTTCTACCGCTGCAATATTATAAGAACCAAACCAAATATGATCAAATTTGTCATGTTTTCCAGCATCCTCTCTTCTAGCTTCCCACTTTAGAACTAAATCTCCAAGAAGGAATTCCCTATCTTTGCCTTTCTTATCAAAGATAGCCTTCATTTTGTCTTGATATCTTTGCAGTTTTTCGTTAACTTCTTCCCTGATTTGTTGGACCTCAGTTATTTGATTGATTCTCCTTCTCAAATCATTTGTCTCTTCATCAAAATCCTGGCATAATTTCATCACAAGAAGGGAAAGATTAATGCCCGTAAAATAACACATGTGCCATAAACCAACTGAAAAGTTGACATACCTATTGATTTCTTGGTGTTGGTCTTGTTCGCCCATAAAGCATATTTTAAATGTATATGCCAAGCTTTTTTATTTTCTGTCAGAACTTTCTTAATTATTCTCATCAAACTTTTGTTAGAAGAATCTGCTAGTCCATTTCCTTGAGGATAATAAGATGTAGAATGAACTAGAATAATATTATATTTATGACAAAAGTTTATCATAGAAACAAATTTAAAAGTTTGTGCATTGTCTGTAATTATTTTTCTTGGATAGCCAAATCTTGCTAAAATATTTTCTTCCAAGAAATTTATTACCACTGAGTCTGTAGCATTTCTAGTTGGAATAACTTCTACCCACTTAGAAAAATAATCAGTGGTGGTTAGGATCCATTTGTGTTGGGCATTGGATTGAGGGTGAATCTCTCCAATGAAATTTAAACCCCATTGTTGGAAAGGAACTTCAACTTTGACAGGGACTAAAGGTAAGGAAGGAAGGTTTTTCTTTCCAACAAAGAGTTGACATTGTCTGCAAGCTCTAACCCTTGCATTTACATCAATGAACAATTTTGGTCAATAATATCCCGCTCTTAGGATTTTGTAGGTTGTTTCTCTCCAAGATTGGTGTCCTCCACATATTCCCTTGTGAAATTCTTCAATAACGCGCTCTGTTTCATATTATGTTAGGCAACTTAATAAGAAACCCAAATGATATTTCCAATATAGCTTACCATCAATAATGTTGTATTTAATTGCCTGAAATTTTAACATTCTTGCTTTCGTTGGGGTCATACCAGCGAGGAATTGAAGAGTGAGAAGGTATGACACTATCTTGTTATACCAAGGGGAGGAAGAGAATTTGTCATTCTATTTGATTTGTTTGTACTTAATCATCAATTTCTTCAATATCTAGTAAAGGATTTTCAAAATCAATGTGATTAATTCCAAGAGCTTCAAGATTGGATTCAACAAGTAGTTTCGCTAAACCCTGTCCCTTTACTAATTTGGTTGGCTTGATCTCTAGATCATATTCTTGGATTTTTTCCAACCACTTTATTCTTATGCCATCACTATCAGGTTGAATTAAGATTCTTTGACAATATTGGTAGGTACATATGTTATGACTTTGGAATCTAATACATATGTCTTGAAAGATTTAAGTGCTTTAACCATAGCATAAGCCTATTTTTCTAAAATATCATATTTCAATTCTATGTCTTTGAGACTTTTACTAAAAAAGGAAATAGGTTGTTCAAATCCATCATTATTTTTCTGTAAAAGCACTACTGCAATTGTATGTTCAGATGCAAAAGAAAAGACTAAAAATTCCTTCAAATAATCTTGACTTACCAAAATTGGTGCTTCTCCTATGGATTTTTTTACTCGATGAAAATATGCCTTAGATTCCATCGTCCATTTCACCTCTTTGTATTTCTTCAACATATCTGTGATTAGTTTAATAATTTTAGCAAAATTTGAAATGAATCTTCTCAAGAAATTGAATCTTCCTAAGAATGACTGAATCTCTTTTTTTATTTCTGGGTAAATTAATCTTACCAATGGTTTCAACTCTTTTTGGATACACTTTAATCCCATATTTTGATACAATACAACCTAATAACTTCCCTTCTTACATGACAAAATGATATTTCTTGGGATTTAGAGACAAACCAATTTTTTTGCATTTATCAAAAGTTTGTCTGAGGTGTTTTAAATGTTCTGCATCATAATTAGAAAAAAATGTCATATCATTTAAATAAATAACAACAAACTTGTCTCTTTCACCAACGGAATATATATCCATGGTTCTTTGAAAAGTTTCAACTGCATTCATCAAACCAAATGGAATTTTATTATACATAAAATTTATCCATGGAGTAGTAAATACAGTTTGTTCTTTATCATCCTCATGGATAACTATTTGATTATATCCTCAGAAACCATCAATCATAGAAATTTTATTTTTCCCAGCTACCCTTTCAAGAATATGATCCAGTTTTGGAAGAGGGTAATTATCTTTTAACGAAGATCAATTTAGATTTCTAAAATCCACACATAATCTTATTTCCCCATTTTTCTTTCTAACTAGAACCATATTAGCTACCCATTCAGAGTATCTAAGAGGCACAATAATTTTTGCATCAAGAAGTTTCTTAACCTCTCTTTCTATTACAGGAAAAAGAGTAGGATTAATCTATCTAAGATTTTGTTTAAAAGGATTGACACCCGATTTTAAAGGAATCTTATGCTCTATAATAAAAGTATCATAAAATTTTAGATCTTCATAGGACCATGCGAAAACATATTTATATTCCTTGAGAAATTCTACATATTTTTTGCTTATGTTCAATGGAAATATATTTAGACAACTTAAATGTTTTGGAATTTCTTTAGAACCAATATTACAATCTTCAACTTCTCTTGGTTGAGGCTGCAAGGTAGATTTCAAAGGGATATCATTTTGATCAAAGAGTCTTTCCATAGGAAGGAGTCCTTTTGGAATCTGATTATTTTTCAACAAAAGAATTTTATGATTTGCAGTATTATTCTTAAACTTTTCTTCAGATTCTCTTGCCTGCATAATCCAAGCTGGATCATTTTGATTTTCTTGATCAACGTGAGTTTCTGAAAATTCATCGACCATTTCGAGAAACTTCTTTATTTGTTCATCATCCTCAAATATTTTTGAATAATGAACATTATCTGGTATTGAAGGTTTGTGTCTCATCTCAATGTGATACTTCAATTTTAAAAGAGTGGGTGGGATGAAAGTACTTGCTTCCTTAGCTAAGGAGTCAGCTTGTTGATTATGCAATCTTGGAATAGCATGAATATTAAAAGACATGAAGAAATTTTCAATCAAGTCCCATGCACAATTTCGATAGGATCTCATCCTGCGATGTTTAGCCTGATATTCTTGTCTCACTTGCTTCACAATAAGTTCAACATCCCCATATAAAATTAAGTGTTTAATTTTAAGCTTTCTAGTAGCTTCTAATCCTAAAATCTAAGCTTCATATTCACATATATTATTCGTATAATCAATATCAAACTGCAATCTATAAGAAAATGGAATTTAATACTCATCATTTGGTGCCTCAAATAATACTCCAGCTCCTTCCCATGAAGAGGCACCATCAAAATACATTTTCCACATTCCTTCTCTAATATTTACATTCTCCTAATTTTTTTTAACTTTCTCATTCTCATTCTCTGTACAAGTTTCAAAATCATCATCAATAGATAATATGCAATTTCCCAAGTCCTGATCGACAACATAGACTGGATAATTGTTGGGATTTTGTGGATCACTAACTGTATAAGCCAGTCTTGTATCTCTATACAATCTCGTAAATTTCCCGCCAAAAATAGGAATCGTGGAATATGCCATTTCTAACTGTAATAATCCTCCCAATTTATCACCACAATATCTTGATAAAATCATGCCATACTTGGCAGGTACATCATCTACTACCACATCCATAAGAACATTTTTGACTGGGATTTGGGCCAGATTCACAGCTAAGTCTTTTATCATACCCAAACACTTAACTTTCCTAGAATCAAAAGAATATAGGTCTTGATAAGGTTTGGTAATTTGCAAGCCCAATTTATCCATTATTTCCTTTGACGTTAGATTATGTGAAGCATCTGATTCTAGCATACAATTATGTAACAAATGATCATGTACAGTAAGTGCAATATAAAATGGAGCCACATAATCTTTATCATTTTCAATATGAGGCCCAAACATGATTGTTGGATGCTCATCTTGCAAATTAATAACATCAACTTGACTCTCCAAAACCATAAAATTTATGACCTTTGAAATTTTCTTCTTATATAACAGATTCGTAGAAAGTTCTATCAAAGTTATTGGAATTTTAGTTTTATTTAGTTCATTTTCTAGATTAAAAGTGCTAACTGTTTTTTCTGGTTCTTTAGTCTGCACTTTTGCTTCCTTATTTTATAGTGTTTTGGTTTGTGTTTCCTTTGCTTCAACTTTTTTCGCTTGAACTGTCGATGTTTCAGTTGACGGTTTTAAGGCTACAACTGTATTTCCTTTATTTCACAATAAAACCTTTTTTGGTTGATTTGTAGCAACAATTTTATCCCTTGGAATCAAATCATACTTATTATGTAATTCAACCAATATTGAATCAGTAAGAACTTTATATTATGAGGTAGGTTCATCAAGATTATTAATATTTTCTTCATCAAATAGTTGTCCGGACCCTAAAGATAGTTCATAATCTTGTTGGGTTAGATGAGGTTCACTATCATCATCACTAATTAAATTCATTTCCTCGTCGTATTCATCATATTCTTGTACTTCATATCCTTGTATTAAATTTTCAGTTTTGAAAGGAGCTTGAATTTTTTTATCATCGTTCTTAAGTGGTCTCTGTTGAAATTCAGGATTTGTATTATGGTTTCTCTTGAATTGATTTGGATTTCTAACGTAAGGGTTAGGTTTGACTTTTTCCATCTCCATCTTGGATAACTTGTTTGACAAATCCTTAATTAACTTAGCCATTTCCTCTATTTTCTCGTCATGTGCACTCTTCCCTGAACCTGAAGGCCCCCCTTGTTCTTTAAATTTCCTTGGTTCTCTACCTCCAATTTCAACCTTAGTTTTTTTTTTTTTTTATGCCATCATATTAGATTCAATTTCAATTGCATCATCCTACATCCCAACTAATGGTGTGGCTCTTCTCTCTCTCAAAAGTAATGCAAAATCAGAATCAAACACTCCTGCAAAAGTAACTTTTGTAGCTGGTTGAGATGGCTTAACTTTGGATGGGATCTTACTGTAAAGCTTGTTAAATATTTGAATGAATTCATAAATAATCTCATAAGTATTCTTTCTTAATGCTCCAAATTCAGTCAAGTAATAAGGATGGTATTTTTCTCACCCCACTTCCTTACGAAGGCAGTTTCCAATTCATCATAAGTTGTTATAGAATTTATAGGAAGTCCCCTAAACTAGGTTTTGACTTGACCTTCGAAAGTCTGTACAAAAAATATCATGTAAACATCTTCATACTCAATGCCAAGTATATCAAAAAAATGATCAAAGAATGACATATGTTCAGTGGTTGTTAAATCCCCTTCCCTACTAAAATTGGGTAAAATATTCATATAATTGTCAGGTAAATCATGTAAATTTGCGGGAAGGGATAAAGGAGCATATAGCAACTACTTTGGAAAATATTCTTGGGGGAGGTGGTGGTGTATTTACTTGTGCACCACCTCCACCTCCTACACCATCCATTGTGGGTTTTGGAGATGGGATGCGAGGAATGTAATGAATATTATCAAAGATTTCAAATGATTGTTGCACCAAGTCTTTAATTGCTTTAGGGAGATAATAATGAAGACCTGCAAGATAATCAAAAGGTGATCGATATCTCAATATAGATGAATAATCAATTTCATAAGGAATTTGAGAGCTAGTACTTGTTCCTTCAGATCGACCTGGAGAGTAGCTGGGAGAAATAATATGAGAGGAACCTTAATATAAAGGATAATCTTATGGATTTTCAGGGATAAAATCCCTTGCTTTAAGAGAACTGATGGTAAACAACTTTAGGCACTAAGAATTCTTCCTTAATCTCAAAATCATAAACTCATGTGGAAGAAAAAGGTTTATTTTGAAAATTTAATCCTTTTAAATTGTATAATTTGACCTCAGGTATCTCAATCTCTAGATTTTCTGACTTAATTTCTAGAACACTAGTTGAAGCCTCGGTGTAAGAATATTTTATTTGAGGTGTTTCTTTAAAATAAACTACACTTATTTCTTCAATTGAGATCTCAACCTTAACTTGAGAAGCTTTGGGTTGATAAACCTTACCTATTGATGCATAAGTCTGTCTTAGATAACCTTAGGTTTTAGCAATTTTTCAAGATCTGAGATAGGTGTGGTCTGCTTCTTATCTGGAATATGTCTAGTATTCTTTCTCCAGAATTCCAGCTTTACAATAATGGAGTCGCTAGGTGACAATCAAAATGAGCCTAAACGTGTGTTTGATTCTTGTTCACCTTCAATAACCAAAACTAATCTTTGTCAAACTCCCAGGGAAAAATAATTGTGTATCTTCGTTCCCCGACAACGATGCCAAAAAAGATGTTGGTCTTGAGTTTTATTCCATGCTCACAGAACAATGTGAGGCATCCAAAATAATGATATTTTCTTTCAAAGTGCCTTTCTACCTTTAGATTAGAATGAGACTTCAATATTTTTATAATTTGAAACACAGAGGCAATATCTCTTCCCTTGAGCGTTTTATCAATAATCAAGAGATGGAAAGAAGAATTATAGTAAAAAAAATTGACAAACAAAGCAAGGTATCTGATTCTGATAATTCTTACTTTATTTTAGATAGTAGAAATATGAAATGTGTGTCTAAAATATGTAACAAAATGAGAACAATTATAAAGATACATGTCTTAACACACAAAAACACATGACTCAAAGAAAATGAAAGTAGAATCTTTGTCTTGATAATGAAAGTAGTAACACACAAAAACACATTACTCAAAGAAAATAAAAGTAGAATCTATGTCTTTCTGTAGAAATTTCTATTAAAAATTCCCTCTTTACAGCCGGAGAAAAAACCCCTTTCATATCTCAAATGTATTTACTTATACAATTGTGTCTTAACCAAAATCAGTTATACTTCCACGCTTCTAGATCCTAAAATAGAAGAAAAACATGTAAATACTAGATTAACATTAAACTGAATATTACAAAATAAACTATGTGAACATCTGTCATGCTTTTGGAAACATCATCGCTTGTTGGATGCTTAAAGGCTTATCTCTTCTTTATTTGCTCGTAGATGCAAATGATTTTTTTTTATCCTTGTATTGAGTGTGTATATTCAATAATGCAACTACAAACTTAGGGGGCTCATTATTAACATTTAACTCAAAGTTAAAATCCTTTCTATCTACCAATGGTAATTTCTTTTGAACTCTGACACAACTTGTTGAGTACTTTGACACTGTAAATTTTGTTTGACCAAGAAATGGTTTAAAATCTGCAAGTTGACTTGATTCATCTGTTGGATGTCAGCTTTATCTTTTTCTCTACTTTTCTTTGAATATTATCTTTTCTCATTAATATTGAGAGTCCCAATCATTGAATGAACATCACCAAGGTCAATCTCATCCATTTCTACATCTACATCTAATAAAGAATTTAAACAAGATGCTTTGGCTTCTCTGGCCAATCTTTTACTCTCTTCCAAGTTATTTTCCCAAGTCTTTATTTCCATTTCACCCTTTAACTGTTCAAACTATGAGAGCCGAGCAATTCTTGAAACTTGGATCTTGTACTGACCAATTCTTTTTCTTTATCAACAATGATTTGTAATGAATCATTGATGATAAGATATATTTTTTGAATAATTTCCAAGCTTTCACAGAAACTTTCTTGGCTTGATAGTAATCCATCATTAACTTCCAGGGCTTGTTTCTTAAAAGAAGAAATATCAACAATTTCATTTTCAACCTTTTTGACTTGAGATTTTAAATGGATTAATAATGCATCCTTATGGGAAAGAGTATTCTTCAACATTTTCTGACCTTGAAGACTTGTTCTTAATTTATCTTCTAGTTTTTTAATTTGTTGTTCATAACTTTTTCGGACCTGAGATCATTCAGAACTAACTCGTTCCTTACTAATTTCCTCTATTTGTTTCAAATCATTTTGAAACTGCTCAATTAAAATATTTTTATGATCAATCTTTTCTCTTAAATTGTCTACTGACCACAAATTTTTTGTTTCAAAGGCTCCCAAAGAGTCTGCTACCTATTTTTCAAATTCAAGGTCATTCTGTCCCTGACCATCAAATATCATCCTCTGCCTTTTTTTGATTACACCTCCTTTCTTCTGAATCTCTCTTTGCACAATAGATTTCATTTTCTTGTTGAAGAAGAAGTTTAATGAAGGCATTTATTTTGGCTCGATAGGTGTCATATCTTCAACATTTACTACCTTTGTACCACGTATCTCAAAACTTGATGCAAGAGGAGTTAAGGATGGAATGGGAGATGTAAGTGCAGTGGATTCCCCTTGAGTAGAAATATATTTTAAGGGATTCTCAGTGTTTGAAGTAATTTGAGGGAAAATATGCCCGTGCTTCATAAATGCTTCAAACATTGCCAATGTTTCTTGCAAGGTATTACCTAGTAGAGTTTTTTCCCTCTCTGTTATATCTTTTGATAATGTTTATGGTGTTTTATCAACTTCCTTGGTTTTGACCTTAGGAAAAATCATGTTTCTTAGGGTTAGAATATGGTAGCACCTCTGAAGCTCGATTACAATTATGGGTAAAATTTTTCTCTACTTGTAAAATCTTTGGTAGACAACTCCTCCTGTGCTTTTGAAAATTGAGAAAATCTTATTGTTCTTTGTTTGAGAGAGTTTGGATTCTGGATAGAACTTCATCATATGACTTTTCTCCTTTGAAAATATTATCAAATGGGGAATCTTCATGAAAGTACTTTTTCATGCTGAATTGAACCAAATGATTTTCAACTACCTTATGTGGATCATGCCTTTTGAATTCAATGGAGGACAATGTAATATCTTCCAAGGCTGAAGCGTCAACCTTAGCATGTCCAAAATCTAACAAGGAATATTCACCAACCTGTATGGGATAAGTTGGCCACACCCTTTTCTGTGCTTCCTTTAATTCTTTGGTTATGCCCAAAGAAACTATCTAGTATTCCACTTCCCTGCAAATGAGTCTATTTGACAGAAGATTTGGTAAAGAACAAGGAGATGTCAAACATCCATAAACTCTGATATAGGAAAAACTCTCCAAGATATACTAGTCTAGAATTGCACCTAAATTTCCCATAATCCGCTCAAAGATTCTAGGAGGAGGGTTACCATATAGAACTTCATGAATTGGGATAATTACATTATGGAAAATTTCATAAAAGTGGTATTTTTCATTTTCCTCCCACAACTTAGAATGAAAGATGTGTATTGGCTCAGAAGATTTTGGATTCCAACTCCAATTCATCAATGGGAAAGGGGTTTTGTAACATATAGCATCCATAATATATGTTGACATATAAAAGGGAGTTGGTTCACCTTTAGAATTCTGACTTGTATAAATCCCTATTTGTTTGACCAAATTATCAGACAACAACTTTCCCCAATTAAAAGTGAAACCCTCTACAACTTCATGAATAATCGAGACTCATACCACTATGAAATGTGTAGGGTTTTTCTTTCCATACAACCTACATAGAATCATAGCTATGTACACAATATGTGCATCACAAGAAGTTGTGGAGTATATATCATGACTATCTACTTTGAATTTGTTTTCATTTCCCCACCAAATTTTAATTATATCATGAACATTTCTGTCATAATATACACATTCTTCTTTCTCAAACTTCTTCACAAATTCTGCATTGTAAACATATTTGGGAGTACTGGTCAATTTATACATTACTTGGATATCTTCAGGTCAAAAAGAGTCGACAATAGTTCTTTGATGGCTATAGATGGTTATGGTTGGTACATCAACATGCTCCAGAGCCCAACATAACATGTCTGTGTAGGGAAATAACTTTGGTTGTGCTGCAATCTTATGTAGTTCTGACTTGGCGACCTGCTTAATCTTGTTTATATTTATATCATCTTCCTCCTCGCATCCATCATCAGAAATGATGGATTTCTCTTCCTCGAGAATTTCATAAACTTGCGCCCAGGATTTGATGCTACATGTTAAACGAGTAGTAGTATCTGAATAAAGACCTAAATTTGGGTTCGGCTCCTCTACAGACTAGTCTTAGACATGATTTTTCTCTCTCCTGTGAGGCGCCATGACTTATCGTCAACAATATTCGCTCCTGTAGGAAAAATAACACTTGTAAATGTGAATACAAAGATGAAATAGAATTCAAATATTTATCAAATCGCAATTAAAAATTCCATTAACTCTACATTTAATACTTCTCATTTGAACGATAGGGTCATAATGCTAAAAGGCTGGTAAGTTTATTACCCGACGTCGACAAACTTTACACGAATATCTTACCCTAATCATGTTTAATTATCATTAACAATATCGATTAGCAATAATAAGTACTCCGACACTTCAGGAATTCAGGAATTTTGAATAGGGAATGTTAAACATATCCTGAAGGTCGGAGTCACAAAGTGATTACTTACCCTTAATCAAGATTTATTAATCATTACTTAACCTTTACTCTCCAACACTTCGACAATTCATTCTATAATTCGACACATATGGGATCTATTAACAATATGATATCCCAAAGAATGGTATCCCAGAGTGATGTGGCAGGATGACATCACATATGATGACGTATCGTAAGAACATGGGTGACATGTGTCATCCTGAAACGTGCAAATTGTGTGTGAAAAAATGCCAAAAATAAGTTCCACGTGTCTCCTCATGGAAATAATGCTAGGTGGCATAAGACACGTTAGCTAAGTGTTTTCCCTTATGAATGCAATATTCTGGAACTTTGTGACTTTGGGATAAAAATATTCAATAAACGTTGAGTTTGAAATACCGAATCGCGAAGTCCTAAAGTTGAAATATAATAATATTAAAAACTTTAAGGGAAAGATGTAATGTTGGATTGATTTTGGGCTTCGGGAATTCAGGGATTCGGGATAACTTGAAACAACATTTTCAAATAACATCGAAGGACAAAGTCCCGAAGTGGAACCACGAACGAGAACACTACATGAATTAAGCATTGTGCAACTATGTATCCCCGAAATCCCACGAATCGTTGATGTTGATACATGTCAAGATTGACGATTTAGGATTGATCCTCCCTGTCGAAACACAACATCGAATTCTTATTAGTTTATAAAGTAGTAATTCCAAAGCAAAATTTTATTGAAAAACGACAAAAAACCAAGAAAAATTTAAGAAAGAATTCAACAATTTGAATCTTTATTTCAGATTTTGATTTATGTTCTAACATGAGGAATTATGGCCCATGTAGATCTCCTCAGAGTCGGTTGTGGCATTTCCACATTTTCTTGTATATTTTCTGCATCCTCATCTAATTCTTCAAAAGCTTCTTCCTACTCCTTATTTTTTGTTGATTTTGTGGTACTTGTTCATATTTCATTTCAAATTCTACTATGTCTGATTTTATGAGAGGGGATTCATCAAATACTACATCTCTATTAATGATGATTTTGTGGGTAGTAGGATCCCACAATCTGTATCCCTTAACTCCATTACCATAACCAACAAATGTATGCTTCTTTGATCTAGGTCCAACTTAGAACACCGATCTTTAGAAATAAGAGCATAAGAATCATAAACACACAATTTTCAGATATGAGTAATCACACGAATGACATGTCCATGCCTCTTCAGGAATCTCAAAGTCTATTGCAACTCATGGTAACTGATTTACCAGATAGCAAGTTGTAGTGAACACTTCTGCCTACAACTCTTGTTGCAACTTGGCATTATTGAACATGCTCCTTGCTCTCTCTAGAATATTCATGTTCATGTGCTCAACGACACCATTTTGTTGAGGAGTGTAAACTATGGTTTTATACCTTTTGATCCTAGCTTTCTTGCAACAATTTTCAAATTCCAAAGATGTGAACTTGCATCCATTTTCTGTTCTTAAACACTTGATTGACATGTTGGTTCTCTTTTCAACCAAAACTCTAAATTTCTTAAATACATTAAACACGTCAAATTTTCTTTTGAGAATATAGGCCCACACCTTCCTAGAGTAATAATTTATAAATCTCACAAAGTATGATGATCCTCTGAAAGAAACTATAGGGGATGCCCCCCAAACATCTAAATGAATATAATCTATAATACATTTACTTACATAACTACATGTTTTAAATTTTTGTTTGCATTGCTTCACAAGCTTGTAGAAATTCAAATTCAAAGATTTTAAATCTAGAAGTAACTTATTGTTTATCAATATTTTTAACCTTTTTTCTCTCATATGACCCGGTCATTGATGCCATAAATGAGTAGATTTGTTTACTTCCTTGGATACCATCATTGTTTCATTTATTTGAGTACTCCCTTCCAACTTGTAAAGGTTATCAATCTTTGGAGCCTTCACCCTTCACCTCTAGACACATTACAATGGAGTATCCTAAGCCTCTTTAAAGGATTCAACACATGCAATCCATGGGATACCAAAACCATGAGCCCGAAAACCATCATTGTTGACCTAAAATGGATTTAACTCATTAACGCTTTCACCGAGTCAAGTTTAACCCAACAAAAACATCTCTTTTGTTCATTACAAAACATTACAGTGCCAAATAAAAAATATTTTTAACCCATTATACGTATAAAATGTATTAAACAAAGTTAAGCATGATAACCAACTATGTAGTTAAATATTATCATCACTTATTTACTTAATTATAATATTTTTAATTAATTATAAATATGTTTAATTAATTTCATCTTGCGGTATTACCTATTATTTAATTGCAGTATTACCTATTGTTTATAGAAGCATATTTATATTAAATGCAACTATATTGATGATTTATTAATTGTTATCTATGTTTAATAGAGCCATATTTGTGGTTTATTAACCATCAATAATCATAAAGTGTATCGATGCAACTATGACTATGAACCATATTAAGTATATTTTAGCATAACTAATCATATTAACTCCACATATATAGTTAACTAATTATAGTGAAGTGGGTGTAACTCAAATGGTTGGGTGGAAAAGTTGTTATCCTCCCCACCGAGGTTTGAATCCCACCTTTGTAACATGTTACTCTTAATGATTCAATTTATATTGTAATGGCTTAATGCCTAACATTCTACAAATTATATGTAGATTTAAAAAATAATTAGCCATGTATTTACCATTTTAAGTATATTAAAGTATAAATGATCACATTAATCATGTAGTTAATTAGTTATATTTATTGTTTTATTAACCTTAATTAATCATGATTAAATATAAACAATTAATATTTATTATAATTAAGGGTAATTATTAATTTATGAACTATATTTATAATTTATTAATCATTATTTATTGTTAAATATCCTTTGTTCAAAGGTACGATTAAATTGCATGCAATTTTAAGGAGGTTGCATGAAATTACTTAAATACTTTCATTTAACTTTTTTTTTATTAGTTTTTTTAATAAAAAAATTAAAAATAAAAATAGAAATAGAATTAGTAAATAACTTTTCAAATAATAATTTAGGAGTTGATTTTGAGTTTTTTTATTTGTAATGGTACAAGTTGTCAAGGTCATTGTTTCAATTAAGTCTTAATTTTAACTCAAAAAAACAAAAAAAAAAACAAGTGTTACTAGTAGCATCACTGTTTGATTCAAAGATTATTTTTAAGGTTTTTGTCTAGTTGTCAAGGTCGTGATTTCAAATAAGTCAGGATTTTAACGCATCCCAAGAAAGGGTGCTACTGGTAGTGTCCTTTTTTTATTGAGGGTAAAAATAACCACTAAATGCAACCTCTAAAAAATGAGAACTCTAGAGAGTTCTTGTTAAGTTGGTAACTTTTCTCTAGATGGATGGTCATAAACTTATCAAACTTGAGGACCTTTAGTGACTTTGAAGGAGACCAACTGTTTTGCCTTTCCTAGCACTCTCTTATTGATCAACCACGAGGTCTTCAGTGCATGAACCAGTGACATAGCACATGTGTTTGTGGGATATCAAAGAATACCCCTAATTTCACTAGATATTAATAAATATCTTCCAAATTCATTTTGTTGAACTCCCTCCCAATGCATTTTTTCAATAAAAAAATATTATTTTTACTAAATATCCCATATTTTTACTAGATACCCCTTTTTATACCCCCAATACCTGCAAACTCCGATACCTCGCATCCCCTCAATACCTACAATATATTGACTTTATTTTTCGCAATTTAAAAACCTCCTTTATGAATGAACGTGATAAGATATTGGTCAACAAAGTGCATCCCCCGTGTGATCAACCTACCCTATATTAAGACTGATGACCACCTAAAACTCTAGAGTGCATAGAGTGAACAAGTGAGTGCCCTTCAAGAAAACATTGCTCATGGTACATGATGCACTAATACAATTTTCCATCGTCTCATGTAAATACGTCACTTTCATTCCCACCTAAATCCATATGATCAATGCATATTAAGAGGCCATCATACTAAGTAAAATATGTGTTATGCATTTGTCAAAACTTTGAAGTAAATAAACTATTATATTGAGACTATTCTCTTGTAGTTGCCCCAATTAACACAAAAAGTATGTTGGAGCTTATATGATGTCATATACAAATTCTCTCAATTAATATGAAAAAGTAATTTTATAAGGTCACAACTAGACACCAAATTGACACCAAATTGATGTATGAGACCCCATGTTTGAGAAGGGACCCACGACCACATGTTTGAGAAGGGACCCCCTCCGCGTAGAGATTTGACTACTAAAGTTTACAGAGGTATAATACCCTACTCCCTTTGGATTTGAACCTTGTAACCTCAAAAGAAAAACACATACTCATATACAATTTCTCTCAACCTATATAAAATAATAATATTTTTATAAAACCTATTATATCTTAAAATTCAAATCACATATATTAAACTTTTCTAATTTAAAATAAATATTTAAACCACACTTATGTTAGATTTGTCCTTGACTTAATAATAAATATTTAGAAAAACACATTAAAAGGGATATTATGAATTATTACAAGTGGATCATAATAACACGTAAGTTTCAACAAGTTTATGATTATTTTATAATTTTAAATTCTCTTCATTTAATGTTATCGTCTCCACCCTGCATCTTCAGGGTTTGGTGCAAATCACATAGCTTCGATATGATTAGTTCTACAAATATTTGTCGTGCATTTTTAAAATTAAAATCCTTCCTAATAATGGTTTCTCTTGAACAAAGAGGAAAAGTTATACTGCAACAACTCATCATTTCAAGTGTGAGTTTGTTACGATTGTGACATGTCTTGTCTACAGTATTGGATGACCAGGAGACACATGTAAGGAAACAAGGGAACCAATTCATCAGAAGCCTCTACGTTTCACTTTCTCAACGCTGGTCAGTTAAAGATTCATTACTCAATCTGACCTCATGCAAAAGATATGAGGGATCATATTTATATTTCAAGATAAAGGTCGTTGCAATGAAATTATAAGTTCTGTTTGTTTTTCTACATGGGTATTAATGGAATGCCATTTCTGCGAGTGTTATGAAGTTTTATAGATGTCATCAAACGATATCAGAATGGTGGGAACAGGAACATGAATGAATGAATGATTCTGTAATAAAAGGAGAAGTTGGTATCTGCAGATTTCTTACTGTTTTGGACTATTGAATTTGAATTATTGGGTTATTTGAATTATCCCCATCATTGTCAGTCAACTTTGAAGATTAGTATCGTTATCGATTTCAATATGAATACAGATCTTCGTACCGGTAGGAGACTGAAGAGTGAAGTTCCTCTGAGAACTCTAGCAAGAGTTGCATCAGTGGCTGCAGGAGTGCAATTTGGATGGGCTTTGCAGTTATCTCTGCTGACACCTTATGTGCAGGTCTTGGGGATTTCTCACACATGGGCGAGCTATATATGGCTCTGTGGACCCATTTCTGGCTTGTTTGTGCAGCCACTTGTGGGGTATTACAGTGATAGATGTGAGAGTTCATGGGGTAGGAGAAGGCCTTTCATTGTTATCGGGGCAGTTCATGTGGTGGTGGCAGTTATGTTGATTGGGTTTTCAGCAGACATTGGATATTTGCTTGGGGATTCACTCATCTCAAGGCCAAGGGCTATTGTTGTCTTTGTGTTGGGATTTTGGCTTCTTGATCTGGCCAACAATATGCTACAAGGGCCTTGTAGGGCCCTCCTTGCAGATTTGTCAGGTACATGCATATCATTATCTTCTATACCACCTTGTTGTTATGTATATTTAGAACACCTTGTAAGAATGCCAATATTGCACAGATGATGGATTCCTTATGCTGTAGGGAAATCCAGAGAGCAGCCATCCCATATTAGCATTGTTTCATGGCGTCCCTCCACACACCCCCGTCCCCAAATACGCATATATCTCAGTCAGCCCCCTCTGCAACATATATATCTCTTCCACCCCGTCTGCAATATTAGCATTGTTTCATGGTGTTCCATGTTCAGTGGACTCCTTTCGCTTTGTGGGGTGTGTTGATGGGATTATCCTATCCCACTGGGGTGTGTTTTGCCTCAGAAAGTTGACAATGCACTAAAAATACTCTTCTCGACTCTCAATTCCAAGGCCGGGAAAGTGGGATTGTGTTTCACCTCGGAAAGTTGGCAGTGCACCTCAACTCTCAGAGCAGAAAACATCTTGCAACTCTGCGAGTGAAAATGCCGTATTTGGGTTTGTTTGTTTGTTTTTTTTTCTGGAAAATTTTCCTTGTGTTGCCAGTGGCTCCTTGGTTAATTAAGTGGTGAGGTCGATGCAATATTAAGCCGTCACCCGAGGGATGCATTCTTGCTGTGGTCTGCCCCATCCGAATGGCATGTTGAAAAAGGGACAAGGAATGAGGTCGGGTGCAAGACATGGCAAATTTGGCGGAATACCCGTCAGACCTGACTCTCCCTCAGACCTGACTCCTAAGCCAAAGGAAGTCTGCGTTATGCGGTGCAGTCCCTGACCTTGAGGTGTGTTTCTCCAAACGACTTCAATAAAACCAAAAGAATAAAATCCTTGTCTGAGGCCGATGTTTACCCTTTCAAGGATATGCAAAATTATAGGAATTGATGGATGCATTGCCACTGTTTGTAGTATGTACCTATTCTGCTCTGCTTTGGCACCAGATTATTTATTTAATAGTTATTGTGGGCCATAAATCATTGATGGGTTCACAGTGCATGCCAAACTAGTCCTTGATAGGTAAATTTTTTCGACACACTAGTGTAGATCCATATCCATATTAACTCAGGATCTATCAAGTCCTGAAAGGAATCAAATCCCTCGAAGACACAACCTTTTTGATAGTGAAAATGCTTGAGTTAAAGTCTGCACCTTGAGGGGTTTGATCCGTCAAAACCCTGCTGGATAGATCCCCAGTTAAGTTGGATCTACCATTGGTTTATATATGTGTGTGAATTAATAATTTTTTTATTGAACTTAAATGGATGTGAAAATACTTTTTGTTTTAAAGGCTACGGACGGGATGGATGTTACAATCTCTTCCATACTGGATTGTAGAAAGCACCTCTGTGCACAATCTAAGTTTGGTTTGTACTTTTAGCCTAAGCTACCAAGACTGGTGCACTGACGGGATGGATGTTACAATCCCTTCAATACTGGATACTTTAGTCTAAGCTACCAAGACTGCCCTTTACAAGTACACTGACGGGATGGATGTTACAATCTCTTCCATACTGGATTGTAGAAAGCGCTTCTGTGCACAATCTAGGTTTATACTTTTAGTCTAAACTACCAAGGCTGCCCTTTATAAGTCCTTAAAGTCCTCTGCATGCAAAGGACAACCCTTGACGGGGGTGCAATTTATCTGATAAAGTGCAGTCTTGGTAGCTTAGGCTAATTACAGCAGACTCATTTTGTAATTTTATAATACAAGGTTCGTTTTTTTTTTTTGGCAAAAATCAAGGTAATTGTTCATGGTTCCTTTGGCCTTTTTGTACCCCTCAAGGGGTATCCTTCTGCATATTCCAACACTACATACTATTACTAAAAACAACCCTTCTTAGGCTCATCTTCATTGATTGCGCCATCAAGGTCGGTTCTTTGTATCCTCAAGATATTTGCTACCAAGATTCCCTTAGGTAAGTAAATTTTGTCCAATTAACAGCCCTTGGGTGATTGCATTTCCATGTGTTGAAACAATTGAGGGCTTCTTAACAGTATGAATAATTTATTTATCTCTTGTCATAATATAGGAGACTCGGATTATTGGAAAACATTATGTTCCCAGTTTTTCTCCAAGGCAGCATTTATCACAAAGTGCGATAGCAATCCACACCTTGATATGGACCGATAAGAGTGCATGATATGAAATTGGAATGTATCTCAGTGGTAGAGCAGTCTGCTGGCTGGGGGCTGGTCTTGCGTTCGCTTCCTAGCCTGTTTAAAATTTCAACATGGATTCTCAAAGCCAGGTGTTGAGTTTAGTTGGTGGGTTGGCTAGGAGGTGGGTGTTTGTGTTAGCTATCCACGCCTTGACATTTGCTGGGGGTAGGTCGTGGTTCGATTGCTATCCTGTCTACTACCAACATGGTATCAGAGCCAGGCCATTTTGGTTGAGTTTTATTACCAGGTGGATAGGCGGGCCTAAGCGAACGTGTGGGTTAACTTTTTAAGAGGGGCTGTGGAAGGTAGCAATCCACACCTAGATGTCAAAATCTGGTAAGGTGCCCTGTATGAAATGGGTATATGTTGCTCAGTGGTAGAGCAGCCCGCTGGCTGGGAGCAGGTCCTGGGTACAACTGCTAGACTCTCCATTTTTCAACAGTATTCAGGCGTCCTGCCTATTCGTATAATCGATACTATATTTGATTTTATTGATACAAGTGCTCTCTTTAAGATGTAGATCCCAATATTTCCTGTCGTGTTATAATCACTACAAAGTAGTTGAAATATTAAATTCAAATTTGATAATGATTTTATTGATACAAGTGCTCTCTTTAAGATGTAGATCCCAATATTTCCTGTCGTTTTATAATCACTACAAAGTAGTTGAAAGATTAAATTCAAATTTGATAACTCGTCTATTCCTAAGAATGCTTTGCTTGTGGCAGGAAGAAGCCAAAGGCGGACAAGAAGTGCCAATGCTTTTTACTCTTTGTTCATGGCAGTAGGCAATGTGCTAGGATTTGCAACTGGGTCTTTCAGCAAATGGTACAAAGTCCTTTCTTTCACAAAAACAGAGGCTTGTGATGTCAGCTGTGCCAATCTAAAGTCTGCATTTCTCATAGCAATAATCATATTGGTAATAACCATCTTCCTCAGTATAACTGCCACACCTGAAAAAAGATGGTCACAAGCTGAATCAGAACCAATTCTAAGAGCTAATATCTCAGGAGAAAAGATTCATGATGAAGATGATGATAATGAACAGGAAGATGAAGAATTACAAGAAGCATTTATCTGGGAGTTACTTAGTGCTTTCAGGGATCTACCTCGTCCCATGTGGTATTTACTTGTAACAACTGCACTCACTTGGATTGCATGGTTTCCTTTTCTCCTCTTTGATACAGATTGGATGGGTCGTGAAGTTTATAGAGGAGAGCCTACTGGTCCGGGGTCTTTCTCTTCTCTATATGACCAAGGTGTTAGAGCAGGATCACTTGGCCTAATGTTGAATTCATTAACATTGGGGGCAACTTCTCTAATGGTAGAGTATTTGTCCCGAAAGTTGGGCCCTAAGTTATTGTTGGCACTTGCAAACACAATCCTATGCCTTTCGCTTGCATGTACTGTTCTAATCACAAAAGCTGCAGAAATTCTTAGCAATGCACCCTCGTCTCCCCCTACGGCTCTTAAAATCATGGCTTTGTTAGTATTTACAGTGCTTGGAGCACCTCTTGCGGTATGTTTTGCATCTTTCATTTGGAAAGTTATTTGATTTATAGGCCAATTTTCAGTGTCAGTATTATAGCAGGACTAGAAAATCACGTGTTTTTCCTGTATGGCATTGAAGTTATGCTTAAAATGATAACAAAAAGCTTTATGCAGGTGACATATAGTGTTCCATTTGCTTTGACAGCAACCTTTACTTCTACTGCTGGGGGAGGCCAAGGTAGACATTGTATCCTTCAAAAGGATATTTCTCCATTAAAACCTTTTTGAAAAGCATTTTAATCAGGATAACGAACAAGATTTCGAAGTATTACAGGCAGGGAAGTGTTATTCAACTATAATTCTATTCAATCAGGGAAAATGAAATGTTTTTGATTATGCCAACGAAAATATTTTGAAATACATTTTGATTAGGATCGAGGTATGTTTGAAAATCAATTGACCTGGGAAAATAAAATTGAAAATCGTTGGAAAGAACAGGCTGCAGTGTTCACTCCTCAAGTATGGTTCCATTTAAGATTTGTATCTGTATTCATCAAGTTGGGTTTATATTTCGGTCAAGACTGAAATATGTTCAAGATAATAGCCAAAGGTGTGGGCAAGCACAATATCGAATTTTGAAAACATAGACTGATATCATAACTTCGTGGACACATTTTCGAAATGTCATCCTTCAATGAGGGGGGTTGACATAGGGTTGGCTTCCTAACAGGATCGAAAACAAGATTGCTTGCATTGAAGAAACCAAGCCAAGGTAGGCATGCTTCAGTAAAAGTTCCACAGAAACACACAAGATCAAAAAACATTTAATTTGTTCTGATTCCGGTTTATTCTGGGTAGAAAGGGTCCAAGAAAATAAACTAAATGGAATAGATGAATTCAATTAAAATTCTGTTTTTTTTATTTTCTCTTTTAAGGATACAGCATTTAGGGATTTCTCCTTCCATCCAAATAGCGGATTGGTTTTGACACCATTTCAATGACCCAGGATCACAATTTTCATTAAAGGTTTGCTTTTATTCCCATCCCAAAAAAATATAACCTAAAAAACATTGTTCAGGCAAGTTACACCAGAACAGACATATCTAACCCCATGTCTGATATGCACCTTGAGGTTGACAAGCTCGAGGTTGCGTATTTTGAGTTCCAATATTTGATACACATCAGTCAATTGTAGGAATTTGTGAAAAGATGTACATCCTCAAGCATCACAACCTCCGAGGTGCAAAGATGGATTTGTTCTAGGGGACAGAACCCGGTAACTGTGCACCCTAACTTTAGGGAATGCAGTGTTTACAACGTCTGAGGTGCAAAGATGGATTTGTGCTAGGGGAGAGGACCCGGTCACTGTGCACCCTAACTTTAGGGAATGCAGTGTTTACATGGAATCACTTTCGACTTCCAAAGTTTTTCCATAGAAAGTTTTTCCACATATACATGGACTTGTTTCTTACTTCCATATTTTTTCACATATACATGCACTTGTTCTTTATCTCCATATTTTATCTTGACTTTGACAGTTGTTAGATGTTATCTCCATATTTTATCTTGACTTGACAGTTGTTACATGTTAGAAAATAAACAGCAGTCAATAATAAACTTAAAACTTAAACAAATCTTATGATAAAAACACCAAGCATAATGAAAATGGAATAAAAACACCAAGCATAATAAAAATGGAAGAAATAAACAAAAACAAAACACCACTAATTTTAACTGGAAAACTTAACAATGTACGGGGAAAAACCACAGTGAAAGGATTAATGGCTTTTATTTATTAGCAAAATACATACATACGCTTCAACTCAACTCTTGTTCTCTACTTTTTTTTTGTGCGTGAGCAAGAGAACATATATAGGCTCTCATAGACAAATACCATGGGAACAATACCATTGACTATCAAAAACCATAGGCCCAAAACCACCACTAAACTCGCCCAAAACCACCACTAAACTCATTTGATTCATTCTCGGCCCAAAACCACCACTCTATACTAAACTCATTTGATTCTTTCTGAGTCAAGTAGATTAACTTATCATGAAGAAGTCATAAAAAAATATTATATTCTATTTTATTTTATTTTATTTAGTCTCATATACAACACCATGTTCAAATGAAATAGTTTTAAATTTATAAATTTATTCAAAATTGGGATCCATCTCCTAACTTAGAAATCATAAAAAAATATTTAATTTTATTTTATTTAGTCAAATTGTTTTAAATTTTTAAATTTATTCAAAATTGAGATCCATCTCCCAAGTTCCCTACAACTATACAATGACCAAAATTGAGATCCATCTCCCAAGTTCCCTACAACTATAAAGTTCCCTACAACTATAGGACTAGTTGATCCTCTTTCCTAATGCCCATATTCAATACACCCAATGCAATGTTTAGATTCAAAGTACGTTTACACAAACACACACAAACATAAAGATTGGATGGATTGCCCCCACCCTAATCGATCTGTTCTGTTTGGTTGTTTCAATGTTCACTTATGCCATACTTGTATCTATTTTGATTTGAGCATGTCATTACTATTTGCTTAACCTCGCCATAATACCCATTTCAAAATGGCATCTCTGGTTGGCAGAGCTTAAATCTATATTCTAAAACTGTAATCAATATGATTTTGCCTGTGTTTTTGGATCTTATGTGTAGGTCTGTCAATGGGTGTTAAATCTTTCCATTGTCATTCTAAAACTCTAATCTAATATGTATTTGTCCGTTTTTTGGATTTCATGTGTAGGCTTGTCAATGGGAGTGTTGAATCTTTCAATTGTCATTCCACAGGTAATTACCCTGAATTTTTTCTCTTGAATCTCTTTAGACTTTTATCCTACTACCTATATGCATTGCTCATTGTGTTTGTTTATTCAGATTATTGTATCCGTTGGAATTGGACCCTGGGATGCACTATTTGGAGGGGGAAATCTCCCTTCTTTTGTCCTAGCATCTTTCTCTGCATTGGCAGGTGGAGTAGCAGCTCTCCTATTGCTGCCCACACCACCTCCTGACTTCCCAACTTCTCGACTACTGCGAACAAGAAGTTCTCCTGTTCCCTGATGATCACTTTGTCAATCATTTTTCTCTTTCTCATTAGCTCTATTCATGTTAAAGCTTTTTGTGCTCTAACCGAATCTCAGAATTGAAGGGTTTCATTCTAGCTTTAGATATAATTTCATTATGGTGTATATTGGAGATGAAAGAGAGTTGTCTTCATCAGCTAAAAGGTGGAGTGCCATATTTTTACAGGCAGTTTTGATGGAATCTCCAGGAGAATGAAATAGTGCATTTTTCAAAACAAAATAAAATATTAGGACAGCCCTCCTAATATAACTTTTGGATATTTGTGTTCTGGGACGATGAAGGCCAAAGACTTGACCTTCATGTTTTGTTTTGTTTTGTTTTGAGACTTTCATGGCAACTATTGGATAGTTACTGTGGCTCTTTAATTTTCCATCCTATTGCTAGTGGCGGCCTGTTTTAGCGATTCCCTGATTAGCTCTAAGGTTTCATATTTTAATTACCTGTTTTAAAATCACTTTTTAATCTTAACCTATTGACTTGAGCAACCTAACTTGTTTGTATTTGTTTTATCTAAACATTTGTAGAAGCATCCACTTTTTTTATATTTAAATGTTGCACATTCTAAGGTAATCCATAAGTCCTTACCAGTGTTGTATAGAGTAATAAATGTTGTATGTAATTTACATTTTTTATACCTTAATGTGTGTATACGGTAATCAATAAATCCAATAAATCCTTAGCAAGTAGCAAAGTAATAAATGTTGTACACATTATAGATATACTATTTAAAATGTTTCCAAAAGTGTATGTATTAACATATACAATATTTATTACTATGCTACCGAGAGTTTATTTAAATTGTTTCCAAAAGTGTATATATGAACATACACAATATTTATTATTATGATACCGAGAGTTTATTAATTAATTTGCAGCGTGTAATACATTGATATGAAAAGTTTGTATACTAAACGTTATTAATTAATGTAATATATTGATATGAAAGGTTTGTACACACAACGTTTTTTTTTAATGTAAAGGTTTGTACACATAGCTTTTTTTTTTAAATGTAAATGTTTGTACACATTGTCTTTATTAATTTGCATCATGTAATACATTAATATGAAAGGTTTGTACACACAACGTTTTTTTAATGTAAATGTTTGTACACATAACTTTTTTTTTAATGTAAATGTTTGTACACATAATTTTTTTTAAATGTAAATGTTTGTACACATTGTTTTTATTAATTTGCATCATGTAATACATTGATATGAAAGGTTTGTACACACAACTTTTTTTTAATGTAAATGTTTGTACACAACGTTTTTTAATGTAAATATTTGTACACATTGTCTTTATTAATTTGTATCATGTAATACATTGTTATGATTGTCTTTATTAATTTGTATCATGTAATACATTGATATGAAAGGTTTGTACACACAACATTTTTTTAATGTAAATGTTTGTACACATAACAATTTTTTAATGTAAATGTTTGTACACATTGTCTTTATTAATTTGCATCATGTAATACATTGATATGAAAAGTTTGTACACACAACTTTTTTTAATGTAAATGTTTGTACACATAATGTTTTTTTTAATGTAAATGTTTTTTTTATACACATTGTCTTTATTAATTTGCATCATGTAATACATTGATATGAAAGGTTTGTACACACAATATTTTTTTAATGTAAATGTTTGTACACATAACATTTTTTTAATGTAAATGTTATGAGTTTATTAATTAATTTGCATCATGTAATACATTGATATGAAAAGTTTGTACGCACAATGTTTTTTTAATGTAAATGTTTGTACACAATGGTTTTTTAATGTAAATGTTTGTACACATTGTTTTTATTAATTTGCATCATGTAATACATTGATATGAAAGGTTTGTACACAACGTTTTTTAATGTAATTGTTTGTACACACAACTTTTTTTAATGTAAATGTTTGTACACATTTGAGTTTATTAATTTGCATCATGTAATACATTGATATGAAAAGTTTGTACACACAACGTTTTTAAATGTAAATGTTTGTATACATTATTTTTATTAATTTACATCATGTAATACATTGATATATAAAGTTTGTACACACAACGTTTTTAAATGTAAATGTTTGTACACATTGTTTTGGCATACATTACGTTCGTTCACTATTATTTTGTACCGGTTCATATATGCACAAGTACAAGATTTTTTAATGTAAATGTGTGTACACATTGTCTTGGGATACATACATTGTTCACTATTATTATTTTCGTTGTTTATATATGCACAAGTACAAGATAGGTATAGAGGGGAAAGTCTACATTGTTCACTATTATTATTTTGGTTGTCTATATATGCACAAGTACAAGATAGGTATAGAGGGGAAAGTCGAGAAAATACGTGCAATAAACTTACAACCAAATAATTATTAAGTTAATACTTTAGGATATGCATTGTAGATATATGATTTAAAAGGTTTCATATTCAAGAGTGTATATATGAACATACACTATTTATTATTATGATGTCTCGTGTTTATTTATTAGGTTAATGCATTAGGATATGCATTGTAGATATATGATTTAGAAGGTTTCAGATTCAAGAGTGTATGCATTGTAGATATATGATTTAAAAGGTTTTAGATTCAATAGTGTATATATGAGCATACACAGTATTTATTATTACGATGTCTAGTGTTTATTGATTGGTACCATGTAATACATTGATATGAAAGATTTGTGCACAATGTTTTTTTAATGTAAATGTTTGTACACATTGTCTTGGGATACATTACATTGTTCATTATTATTATTATTATTTTGGTTGTTCATATATGTATAAGTACAAGATAGGTATTGAGGGGAAAGTCAAAGCAAGTAAGCATACTGAACTTACAAAATAATTATTAGGTTGGTTAGGGGCCATTAACTTTGTGGATACCTTTTTAAGAATAAAGATCATGGTATATTGTCTCGTCTATATGTGGTTGTGGACAAATGCTCACAATCAATCAATCAATGTGAAATAAGAGGGAGATTTATTTTCTTGTCATACAAGCTATTTGAAGATGCCACACTATATATGCATTCCATTGTTATTATTATTGTTACTTATTCCTTTGTTCAAGTTTTTGGAGGCCTTCCACAATGCAACATATGAGATATCATTTTTAGGATTATCCATGTAGAGTAAGTCATTAATGCATGACCCATGCCCTATGAAAACTAAGGTGATGCTCACAAGGGTGAAAGAGTGGGTTTGAGACTAATGAAATGAATTGCATGGCATCAATCACCACTTCAAGGAATTGCAAGTGGGATTGAGACTAGTGATCTAAAAAATCCTTAGATGCTTATTAATCTTTAATACATAATAACATCTACTTGATCTTCAAAGTAAAAGTGATTGTTTGACTGCTTGCAAATTACATGTGAAATACTTATCTATCCAAATACACTTTATTGATAAACAAATTGCAAAATAAATGAGCGTAAATAGAACAACAATATTAAAATTACATACACAAGTTTGATAACAAAGTTCACGTGATTCGAACTACGTCTTTGGGTCCGCTTCCAATAGAGACTTCTTTATTAATGCTCAAATGATTGTGTTTTACAATGATCTTTTTTTGTGTTTCTCAAACTCAAAAGCAAAGTATACCATTGAATTCCTTGTGAAAAATCATGAAAAATGAGTATAAAGTTCTTAAAATTCAATGTCAAAACCTTGTGACATGCATTACGGTGCAACCTCCAAGTCTAGGTACCCTTGGGCACGTACTTCGAGATTGTACTCTGCATAAATGATGAGTGTCTCCTTCTCGATCCACGCACCTATTAAATAGGGCACAGACCCTAACTACTCACCTAGATTCCATGGTTGACATTAAATACAATATCGTGGGCATGCCTTAACATGAGGTGCCTTTGGCGCAATGGTCAAGTGGTTTGAATTTTGTATAGTGGGTCACATGGTCGAACCCCATTGACCACACTATATATAGTGTTTTGTTGTAACGACAATTTATACAATTTGAACCATATTATATATAATATGGTTGTTTACATATGTGATGGCATATAGTTTAATTCCCTTCGCGAATCTTAGCACATGGTTATATTACAAAGCATATGACATGGGTCGAGGGATTAGGCCCTCCTAATCCCTCGACCCTTTTGCAGTTATTTAAACCTTTGATCAAACTTAAATACAAATGATGCCATATAAGGTTAAGTCTCATGTGTGTGGTGTATTGGTAGTGGAGGCATGTATAAGGTTTATGAGAGGTCGCGGGTTCGATCCACGTTGACTCCCATATAATTTTTATATACATAAACCATAATTGGCCAATGGGAGGCTGCCATGTGGCAGTGTCTCATTGGGCTATCATTGTTACTTGTCAACCTGTGATTTGTTCACATAACATGTACAATTTGCCAAGTCACTTGCCCAGTCAACATACAATCATTCCACGTGTCACCCTTTTGGATCTCTTTGACTTTGATTTTTTGACTTTTGCCCTAGTTTGACTCAAATTTTGACCAGCCATAATTTTTGCATACGAACTCTGTTTGAAACAATTTTTGCGTCGTTGGAAAGCTACCGTAGAGATCTATGCATTGATGGAGTTTTAGAGAAAATTTAAGATAATTGAATTTTGAGCATTTATGATCTAGGAGGATCTTCATGATCTACACATTTTCAGTCGGTTTCAAATGCTACCAACATTGTCCAACTAACAAAGAGTTCACAAGGAGATTTTCGATGCATTTTGAATGAGGTCAAATGGACTTCATATGCTAGATATATGTCTTGTTGAAGAAAATGGACAAAAATGGAAAAAAATCAAATGTAACGATTAATACTTATTGAGCATAGGTTCTCATGAATTAATGTATTTTTCATTGTAAAAGAAAACTATTTGGTGTAAAAACTACGTAGGCTTTTAGTTTCCTAGTCTTAAGAGAAATATGAGTCTCATGGAAGATTGATATCTTCATGGGCATGGTTGAGATATTTTCTCAAACCAATCCCTTGATTTATGCCAAGATCCTCTTTTATGGGATTTTGAGAGATCTTTTCTCCTTGATATGTTGAGGTAGTTCTCAAGCATGCAAGCTATAAATTCCTCTCATTAGGAAGAGGATGGGGAGATTTTTGTTTTGGTGGGAATAAGTAAGGAGGTCTTGCTTATGAATGTATCTATTTTCATTTGTAAGAAGAGAGTACAAAATGAGGCTTGTGTGTGGAAATCAAGTATGGATTAAGTGTGGAGCTTGAGCCTTGAGTAGATCTCTATAATTACAAGTTTGGAAATTGTATCCTTTCCAATTGTAGAAGGAGAACATCTCTTTGAAGGAGAGACACTGCCACTTAATGTAAAAACCTTATGACCTTATGGAAAAAGGAGAAGGTCACCCAAGATGGGAGAATCAATCACATAAAGTGAGAGTTCAACCCTTTATATTGTGAAAGGAAAGCATCTCTTCGATGGAGAAAATAATAAAGTAGTTACACAATTAAGAAAACCCAGAGACATATCCAAGGAGTCTGGTGAACTCCGTTACCAATTTGATTGTCTCTTGTCTCTCTTTTTAAATGCTTGTTTATAGTTTTTAAAATGTTGAATTTCTAATTCATTTAAGTCAATTTCTTTATGTTAATATGGGAAATTGAGAAGATGATTAAATGAATCTGAATTAGTAGTTAAGAAGTGTTAATTTCATATCAATTTATGAATACTTCTAGACCTATGTGAGTGTTCCTGATCCTCTTGGACCTATGTGAGCGTTCCTAGATCCTCTTGGATTATTCCTCCCCATCGGAATCTTTTTGGAACACCAAAAGTTTTGATTATTCAGTAACTAAGTGATGATAGAGCTCCCTCACCCTTTCGATCTCCATCCATTTTTCTTTACTTGGTGTTGGACATACAGTTTTGGAATACAATTTTGAGAAAAATAATAAGTACAAAATAAGTGTGCAAAAGAGGTGCATAGAGAAGAAGAAGGAAGATGAGGAAGTGCAAAGTTGAGATGCATCCAGAAGGACATCACAGAATAAGAAAAATAAAACAAAGAACAAAGCAAAGAGAAGAATACAACAAAACAAAGCAGGAGAAGAAAGCAGATGAAAATGAAGGATGACAACTCGATGTTTGAAAGATAGAAGGACACACAAAAGTAGCATGCAAATGAAAAAGCAGAAGAAAGCATTCGAACAACCATTTAACTGAATTAAGAATGCAATGTAATGGTCTTTTGGGGTGAACCAAGTAGGGTTTTAAGCCCTAGATTTTATGTGTAATATGTAACAGGTTGGGAGATTAGGGGTTCCTTATGATTGGTTCCTTGTTGTTGTGGGTTCCAGTCCAATATTGTCTAATTTTAGTCTATAAAAGAGAGGAATCAATATTTGAAAGTAAGGGATGATGCAAAGAGAGAGAGGCTTGCACTGCAAAGTGGCTAGGCTAGGAGAAGAGAACGATGTCCATGATATATCTTTGTAAGAACAATGCGCAAAGCTTGAAGCACTTAAAAAAAAACATAATAAAGAAGCCAACTATTGTGGATGTATCCCAGAGTTGAGTGAACAACATTAAATATGGTGTCGCATGTATTTTATGTGATTGCTTATGAATTATGTCTGGATGCATAGTAGATTAGATTTGTCTTATGTTTAATCATGGCACAATAATAAATATTGTGAAATCAATGAGTTTATGCAGTAATCTGGAATATAATGATAGTATGAATCAGAATCACTAAGAAGTTAATACATAACAATGACAGAGTTACATGCACATAGATAATAAGATAGAATGAAAAAAATAATCACCTTCCATTCCCTCACTACTGCAGAAACCTAGTTCTTGCAATCCCAATATATACCTCGGGTGAGACTTCATCTGCGCAAGTGGGTGATGCCGAAAGGGTCGGTGTATGGTGGGTTTTGATGGTTGTAGATAAATCGAACCTAGGGTCTTACAAACCACGCATACCGCCAACAAATGGCTTCGTTGTTGGGACCTGAACTTTGTGATTGAGGGGATGTTTTGGAGGCCAACTAAGAGAGAGATCTTAGAATGGTTGGAAAGGAAGGAATGAGATTTTGCTCGACAAGAGAACAAAAACCATCATATAGTGACAAGTAATGGATGCAAAGGTATGTGTACACAGATTTCATGAAATTTTCTTTGGGGAATTTCCAATTATTTTGACTTAGTGACTAGAAAGATTAGTGGAGAATATTTAAAGGTACAAGGCTGCAATGTCGAGGAATTGGACTCCTGAATTGGTAAGAAAATCAAATTTTGTAAGTAACCCAACTACTCGGGCAGTTGATTTTTGGTTGGATAGCATACTAGGAGGATATATTATAGAGTTTGTCATAGATTGTACCCAATCATACAATGTTGCAAAAAGGGATGTTTTCAAAGGTCCATGTGGGAGGTTCATGAAATCATTAGGTACGTGGATAAAGATGTTGTGTGACAAGTGCGTGATGACGATGCCATTTGACTGCTAAAGGGCCTCGTGCACATAGGGGAACCGGGGGATGACAAAAGGATAGTCTGAGAATAAGGGAACGATGAAGAAGAAAGGGATGGACTAAGGATGCAGAGAATTGAAGGAGGTATACCACAAGAAGACGATGAGTTTGGAGAGTTGTGTAGAAGAAAGAGGTACAAGAGGTGAAATACTGGGGTTGAGAAATGAGATCTACGCAGTGAGCTAGAGGGGAGAGAGCCTTGCATAATCATCCAAATTGTGGAAATACCATACATAGGAGGAGAAGAAGGAGAGAGTTTCAGTTCATTCCAGTGATAGAAGAACCATCAAATCCTACTCATACAAGGTCCTGTGTCGAATCCATGACACGATGTGTGTCACCACAATCAGAAACAATAGTTGAAGATTTGTCAAAAGAAATTGTAGTTAGTTAGGGAGTAAAAAGTACTAGCAATTAGAGCAGTGGAAGTAGTGCACAAAGTCAGAGTCAAAGTCAGAATCAGAGTCACCCAGCATCAACAAGAAGAGGGAATACACAAAGAATCATGGCAGGGGTAGACAACACCCTTAGATTTCCTGAGTTCTAGGGAGTTGGGTCAGAAGACCCAGAACAACATTTGTTTGTCTGCGAGACAATTTGGGCCACAAAGAATGTCCAAGACAAGTTTGTGAAGATTACACAGTTAGCAAAAAAATTTAGAGGTTGTGTGTTAGTATGGTACATGAAGCTGCAAAGTACCACACCTACAGGGAAAGCCAGGACTTTGACAGAAATAAGGCAAGTTTTGTTGAAGGAGTTCAATAAGCCAAAGTTAGAGTCATAGTACATCACAGAACTGAAGGAGATTAAACAGGTACAAACAAAGTCAGTATGGGAATTCAATCAAAGGTTCACGGATTTGATGGGTAGATTGACTTTCTAGATCCCCAATCAACAACATCAAGAATGGTTTATCGCAGGGCTTCTACCACACATTTGCAGGCCGTTGATTCAACAAAAGGTTGGTCGCATCCCAAGGCATTGGAAATTGCAATAAAATTGGAATCATCTCCTGTAGGATACAATGGAGGGATGGCACAAGTTCAAATGTAGTTGGATGCATTGACAATTCAACTGGAAGAACTGACAAAGGGAAAGGAGAAACATGAGCAAGTATAGTGTGCCAAATGTAGGACTAAAGGCCATCACAAGGATGAAATCCTAGCATTCGCACAGTATTTGGCGACGAGAGCGTCGAATCCATTACCATGAGGAGGACATTGTGAGATATGTAAGATATGGAGCCATCGCCCAACAAAGTGTCCATTACTACAGAAGTATAAAAGTACCCCAAGGAACTTGTTTTACAATTTTTGCAAGTTGGTGGGACATGACGAGAAGGATTACCGCACGTTCGACTTAATGAGGGAGCACACAGTAGATATGTACACGATCTAGGAGGAGAATGCTGCAGCAAAAGGGTGTGGTATGCAATATAATAATCAAAGAGGATTAAACCCAGGGAATAGAGGAAACTTTGGCAGAGGTCGAGGTAGAGGAAATTTTGGTCAAGGAGGAAGATGAATGATTTTATGTTATAATTGTAATCAACCTGGACACTTGGCCCACAACTGTCTAAATCTGTGTACAATGTGCACACACTGTAGAGAACTAGATCATGTGAAAGAATATTGTCCTCAACTAGTTTTGAAATGGAAGTCCAAACGAAACCAAAACCATAATCCAAACCAAAATGTACATAAAATATCAACCGCGAAACACAATGAATGACCAAGAATAGCAGTTGTTACGCGCGAAGGAGATAAAAGAGGAGCTGACATGACGAGTGAAGGAAAGTAGACTAAGAAGTGGGTAAGAAAGTCATTAGGGCCTAGGACAACCTTTAATACTCAATAAGAAAATGAGACATATCAGAGAGAAAGAAAAGAAGTACCCAGATTGGATTGGGGAGCATCAACGTCAGCTGCGTCTCATGTAGAAGATTGTGGTGTACCAGAGAAACCAAATGGAAAGGTAAGTTCGCTAACAAAATTACCAAAACGTTGTGTAGAGATAATGAAGGATGAAACTAAATTGAGTACACTATATGACATGATTGATCATTGCACACGAGGGAAGAAAATCCCATTGAACAAAGGATGGTAAACCGGGTAATGCGCAAGAAGAGGACCAACGAAGAATTTAGATTCAGTGCGCAAATTGGGTAGTATGATGTGGATAATATTATCTTGAACTTGGGGTCCGAAGTGAATGTTTTACCTAAGAATATGTAACACACCCAACCCCTTAAATACCCTTTTTAGGGATGGGGCATCAAAATTTATCTTTTCCTTGGTTCATTTTAGGTCCCTTACTAAGAAAAACCCTCTTATTCTGTTTCCCCGAAGTTTACATCTCCCATTATGTGCTTAAACCAGCTAGCGGGATCCTCCTCGTGACCTTGGGCTGAAAACCAGGAGCTAAGAGTCTGTTAGCGAAGGTTTCAACACTTTAGAGTTTTCTTACTTTGGGAGTTCCAATGGTGTTGTCGAATTCCCGAATTATTGAACAAAGGAGGGAATCAACGGTCCACGTCCTCTGCCGAGATCCTATGGTTAAAAAGGGGCTTCGACATTCAGCATGGAACACTCCTTTTTCCTAATCCCCAAAGTCCCAAAATCTCACCACGTGGCCTTATCTATTCGGTGATTGGGGCTCGACGTTTAGCATTAAACGTCCTACATTTCGACGTTTCAGTAGTCAGTGGTCGACATTATTCGTTCTATGTTTTCAACGATTGGTGATCGTCGTGGGAATTTCGACGTTCGACAATTAGTGATCCTCATTGTACCTTCCTCATACATACTATGTTCAATATTCCAAACTCTCGAATTATCCAGACTCCCGGAATCCCAGACATGTCACTAGCCATGTTGGTCAGGCAGGCATGAACCAGAAGCTGACATGTGACGAGGGTCAAGGGGTGACATGTGTCATGCTCTAATAGTCATGAAGGGTCTGTTAATCATCCATATCCGGATGACACGTGGCACATGAAATTTGGGTCCACGTCACATCGAATGATGTCATCATGCCACATCATCTTGGACCGATCACTGCCCAACCCTTTGATCTCATGGTTAGTAGGAGTCCACGTGGATCCATAGATCTACAACTCTCGTTACATCTCAGCTCCAGACTTCAGAGCTTTCCAAATCCTCATGTCACAATTTCCCCAAAGAGATAAGTCTCCAGACTCTTTAATTTGGCACCAAGTGTCCTCATCCTACCAACGATCGAGATTCATTTCGGCATTCGCGACTTCAGAGGTTTTCACATTTGGTAGGTTCTTGGCTAGGTTCCTCCAGAGTACTAAGTCTCCATACTATGGGATCGCTTGCCACATGTCCTGTCATCCGATGACTCTAATTCAACGGACAACCTTAGACAGGGGACAAGTAAGGGCCACGTGTCGCTCCATGATGTGTTTCCGGTCAGTTGGATAATTGAGGGTGGGCTTCTTAGATCAACGACTAGGAGGAATCTTGAACGATCTGAGGATCAATGGTCCTCATCACTTTGAAAGTTCAACATTCGGAAGTTCGTCATGTATCTTCTGAATTTATCTCTGGACCACACCAGATCTATCGCCACATATTCCTAGCATCCACAACCATGATTTACTTTGGCTTGAAGAGCTTCGGGGAAACTCATGTGTCCCTATACTATTAAATACCTGGAATTCTGGATAATTGTTGATCTGTGGACACATGGCCCTCTATTTTCAACGGTCCTGATTTACTCCGCAACTCTGACATTCAGGATTTTTTTACGTTAGAACACTCCTATTCTCCCGAAGTAGGACTTCGTTGAAGCACTTAATGATTTCCTTCCTAATTCCGATCTAATGGTTGAGAGGAATCCACACAAGATCCCCAGATCGACAACCCTCTTCAATTCATGACTTCGGCCTTCGACTGCTTTTTAGTATTGTGGAGTCACAAGTCCCGAAGTCTCGAAGCTGAAAGAGTGCAGGGTTCCTAGGCCCTGGTCATATGGGTTCTTTGGGAAATCTTTTGGGCTAAGCGCTAATCTTTTTAGCAATAAATGGGTTAAGGACATGGGCATGAGCCCTCGGTTAGATGGGTCAATAGTCTGATGGGAAAAATCCCTTCTCCCACAGAGATGAACTTGACATTCCTGCTAGGGTGAATTCAAAGTATCAACATGACTTATATGTTTCAGTCAATTGTACCCCAACTCTCATGTGGATTCACATCCCATGACTCTCTAGCAGCTAAATTGAGATAACTCAAAGATCATATAAATATAACAATTTACAGAAGCCAAAGATCATTTCTAATAATTTTTCAAATACTGAAGGACATAACCATAAACACATACATTCATCATCACATCCAATATATATATATATATATACACAGAGTATGATAATGCTTATCAGAAATGGAGAATGTGAAGTGTCTGTTGAAAGGGGTACATGTTTCCTCCCAACCATAGACACATCCACTCCTATTGGATTTACCACTGATCCAGGGGATCAAATTTTTCTCAAAAATAAAAGTTCTCATAATCGATTCAAAACGGACACATGCATAGGCCTCATTGTCACGAACCCAACGTAACTTGAACATGCTCAAACAGACGTCGTATGAGAAATATACCATGTTATATTCATTTTGCCAAACAAGCAAAATTTTGTTGACTGTGCAGTCCGTATAGTGTTGACGTGGTAGTTGACCGTACATGTTGTACAATGACATGGCAGATGAATTGGTATGCTGACTCAACAGGCTTAGTGGCAGACATGGGCAAATAATTTGGTAACAAGTGTCATCTTTTGGGGAAATGATGTGGTGCCATGTGGCCCAATCGTGGGCTACCACATGGCACCTCAAGTTTGGATGGCGTGGTAAAAATTTTAAGACTCCACAGGACTCAAACCCGCGACCTCCAGGAATGGGGGAGTGACTTGGAAGGGCCAGGCTACCAACCCGCCCGTGGTATGACTTAATCCTTATGGTATGTTTCAAATAGTTGAATTGCAATGCGTTTGCAGTCGACGGAGTAAAGGGCTGGGGCTAGGCCCCAGCGCGCGGTCCACACTACATAGTATATGACCACTGCATAAAACTTTGGCGCGCTGTAACAACCTTAATTAATTAATTAATTGTCATAATTAAATATTTTTTAAATGTATATTTGTTTAATTAATTAATTAATTAAGTTCATGATTAAATATTTATTTAATAAAATCCAGTTTAATAAATTATTAATTATTATTTTGTATCGGAAGATCAACCCATTTATGAAAGAGGGGATAAGGTAGATGACACTTAATGGAGGGATAAGGTGGGTGGGACTTAAGGAAGGGAGAAGGCAGTGAATGAGACAGGGGGAAAATGAGGATAAGAGAGGGGAAAACACTCGGGAAGGGAACTTCTTTTGGGGGTTTTGGGGAGCATATTTTTTTTCATAATGGAGGAGCTTGCTGGAGGATGGTACTACTGGTTTTTGCTTAAGGAAATTGTTGGAGTTTGGAGGACTGCTACAGGGGGCACCTGTTGCTGGGAGTTTTGGGCTCGGGGGCCAGGAATCCGTAAGGAATCCTAGAACTAGGGAGTCGGAGAGACTCTGTTCCTAGCTGGCTGGGAGGAAATGATTCAGTTTTCAGGCAGTTTCAAGTAGTTTTCATTTAGTTTTCAAGCAATTAGCAATAACATGAAAGAAAGGGACAAAATTCTTCTTCAAGAGGTATTTTTCCAGTATTAATTTTGTTCTGAATGAAAGTTATGATATGTATCTATGTATTGAAATTGTGTAATATGTTGTGTAATCTGTTTTGTGACTATTTTGGACTGTATAAATTGAGAATTTGCTATTTAACTGATTAATTTGCTAGAATTTCATCATAAATTAGATAGATTTGTTGTAATGCAAACAGAAATAGAAATTATATGTCATGTTCAGAGAAAAAAAAAAAGTAATCTAGATTACAAATTTACCATTTAACTTTGAAGCCCTAATGAAGGGCTTTACACATGGTATCAGAGCACGGTTTCAAAACTGAAACCTACGGCTTAACCACTCACATGATTAAAGGTTCTTCAAACTATTCCCTGAAATAGCTCATAACCTACAACCCTTATTAAAACCCTTGGAAATAACCTAGAAACAATCCAAGAAAACCCTAGGAGACTATTCAGAAAATCCAAAATGAGTAGAAAGAAAGGGATCCTAGACGCCTCTTCAAACCCACATGGTTTCCCTATCATAATCCTTACCTACAAAGGACAGAGACAAAATAAAACAACATTTAGGGTTAGATGGGGTATGTAAAAAAAAATAAAA
>SNQJ01S0025208.1:136600-149416 GCA_010110895.2 Picea sitchensis
TGTCTGTGATTTCTTGCGCGCACTGCGGGTTTTCAGCGGTGAAAGTTCGAGACCGATACCTCTTGACCAATGTGGGTCCGGACCTGGGGGAATAGTCAAGTTTGAAGAAGATGGGTGATCTGATGATGGGAGGGTCGGATGAATAACAAAATTTCCTTGATAGGTGGGGAGGGGTATCGAATCAAATGGAAGAGAGTGGGAAGATGAAGCTGCCGGGAACAAAGTTTCTAACTGAAGTTCAGAATGGTTGGATTCAGTGAAACCTGGTAAAGTGTAAGGCTGTGGAGAATCGGCTGAGACTGTGGTCGGATGAGAAGTTGAAGCCCCACTAGTAGGATCAGCTGGAGAAAGATGAGTTGTTGAAGATGGACGAGGTAAGGAGGGGCTTCCAGTGGGGGCAGGCTCGGTTGGGGGGTGAAAAGGTGAAAGGATAGGCAGAACCAGAGAAGCGACCAAGGTTTCAGAACATAAAATATTGTTTCATTGCTCTGCAATGTAAAGTCTGTCCTAGGAAGATAGAGTATTAAATAAAGAGGGGCACAGAAGATGAATCTTACCAACTAAGGAATCATCAGATGAAATAGACTCCCGAGGGTGTGGTGCCTCCTCCTCCGCGAACTAGTTGGGTGAGGACATGTATCCATCAAAATTTGTCTCCTCTGCTGGATCCAAAACAAAGTCAGGTGGGGGGAACTTATGGCAATCCCTTTTCAAGTGTCCGGTTCTGCGACAGAGAGAGCATCGGAAAGGGATGCCCAGATAGTCCAGGTGTTGTGTGATCAGTTGGTTACGCCAGTCGATTTCTAAGATATCTGGAAGTCCCGCCTGGATGTCGAGTTCCACATATATCCTTTCCATCCTTCTTTCTGAGGCATCAAGAGAAATTTGATCCACGCTTAAAAAGCGACCTAGGGAGGCTCCAATAAGTTTTAGTGCTTGTTGATTCCAGAGATGGAGAGGGAGTCCAGGAAGAAGAACCCAGACATGTCTGTGGGAGAAGAACTCAGTGGTGGGATTGAAACCAAGTCTCCACCTTTTTAGCATAAGGCTTCCTCCATCAATGGGCCATAAGTTGTCCAGAATAAGTGTCGAGTCCTCTGGATTCCTGAAGATGAAGGAAAGCCAGCCTTGTTGCAGCACATGAAACTTGGGAAAATATCCAAGGATCGACATCCAATGTTTTGTAATCCAAGCCTCCATGCTCTGCTTACACTTTTCTTTATAAGCAATCCTGCCAACCAAGGCACACAGAGCCAGGTTGCAAGCTTCAGTAAGACCGACATCCATGCCAAGGATGAGATTGGGATGCTTTTGTTTGGGCTTCCAGACTCTACGTTGTCTTTTATGTGAGCCTTGTTTATGAAAGGTAGGTCTTGTCACCTCAAGTCTGCCTCCCAGATGATGGATCTCATCCAAGTTTTGCTTCTGAAAATCTGCAAGATCAGTCTTGTCGGAAAAAAGATTAGAGTTGGCTATAAGGTCTGATGGAACTTCTAGAGAGCTCGACGGTGCACCAATGTGCACGCCTCCAAAGGTATTCTGAGATGTCTTGAAAGTAACAGGAGGCAGAGGCAGTGTGTTTGGCTGTGCAACAGGTGCAGGTGCAGTGGGACCAGATCTCAAGCTTGGAGGTGTGCTCGGCTTTTTATTCTGGAAATGGCTGAAGCAGAGGTCGTCTATCAAGGCAAGTATTTCCGGGTGGTCCCATGGGTCTCCCATGTTCCCAGATGGATGGACTTGGCAGTATGGCGCCCGAAAGTGACTTCTAGTAAAAAACAAGAACAGAGACAAAAGGAAAGAGACAAAAAGTCTATAGGAGCAGTCAGTGATGGAGGAAGAAAAGAGCCCACTTCTTATGTTGACAGGGTCAGTGGAGCCAGAGAGGGAAATGTACTAGGTAGCGGAGAAGTTCCAGGTAAAAACGCAGGGAGATAGTTGGCCCCAGGTCCTAGAAAGTAGGAAAAATCAAGTGAGAAAAAAGAAAAAAGTCAGAGATATAGTCACTGCAGCACTAAGGGGTAAAGGAGGCAAAACCGAGATCACCGCAAGTGTCTTCCCGGTAACCAAGACGATGGTCGATGAGAATCCGCGACAGATGGATACTGTCCAAACAAAAGAGAAATAAAGCTGGAAATGGGTGCATAAAGCCTTTGGTGTCGTCAATAGTGTGATAGGAGCCAAACGTAGCCGGGCAAGTTCTGGGCGCCAAAATCTCCAGTGGAATACCTGTTCAAATATCAGCAATCGCCCGCCATTTTGCTCTATCTTAGATGATTCAACATTCAAGGAGTTTAGTTGGTCCCAACGGAAAATGAAGCTCCAGTGGAAAAGAAGCTCCGATGAAGTTTCGTTGTAGGTCCGATGTAGCTCCAGCAGAAAAGGAAGAGAGTTACTTTTTTGGCACCGATCAAGTTCCGTTGGAGCGCTTGAACAAGCCACGAGCTCTCATGGGCGACCTTGCGAACCAAGGTTTCTCCCTACCTTTGTATTCATGTTGCGTTACCTATTTCTCACCCTTCCGATGTAGCTCTCATCTCTAGCAGCCGCAACCCCAATGCACACTCCAACTCTATGCAATTACTTATGAGTGCCACTCTTTTATAAATCAATAAATAAATACAGGCTAGAGGTGAAAAAAAATAAAAAAAATAACTCTACCCAATTACTTATGAGTTCCATGTTAGCATAAGTGGTTCATAACCCAAAATCTGTTTTTGCTCACCACTATATAAACAATTCCAATATGATTACATAATAAAATTTAATCCTATTTTTTTTCTCTCATGTTTGTTAATTATGTTTTAATTGTTAATTATACTTTATTTCTATGTTATAACTGTTATATCCAATTACTTATGAGTGCCATGTTAGCATAAGTGGTTCATAACCCAAAATCTATTTTTGCTCACCACTATATAAACAATTCCAATATGATTACATAATAAAATTTAATCCTATTTTTTTTCGCTCATGTTTGTTAATTATGTTTCAATTGTTAATTATACTTTATTTCTATGTTGTAACTATTATATTGCTATCTTATATATCTATATGTATCTATATACAGAGGTAAGTTTATATATAGAGGTAAGTTCACGTACAAAGATAAGTTCACATTAAATGAAAACATAAAAGTTAAAATTTATTATGGTTATATGAGAATGGTAAAGTTATGAGTGGGATAAAATAAATGATACAAAATTTTATATTATGGTAGTAACATTAATAAAAAAAATTAAAAAAATATTATTAAAAAAGAAAAAAAGAACATAGTTTTAAATATATAATTAGGGTTATGAAATAAAGACAACATAGAGGTTGGTAAATAAATACATTGTTTAAGGAATAGAATGTAATGACTCTCAATTAATTATAACAACCATTAAATTAGAACACCACAGTAAAATTTAATAATTACTACATCTAACACATTAAAATCTAATTTTTCAAAGTAATAAAATTTAATAACTATTTACTTCAAAATAATTTGTAACTCTAACCTGAACCTGATGTTGCCGCTTGCTTCCTTTGATGTTGCCACTTTCTTCTTCAGGACACCACCCCAAAACCAACCTCCTTGCCGACTAGTAGCGCCTAGCCCTAGGATATCAACGGATATCCTAGCCCTCCGAGCCCAAAACCTCCTCAGCCCCCCGGTGCACTGTATATTCCACTGTAAATTCACTCTGTCCAATACTGTCCAATACTCCAAGCTCCCCCAAAATCCTTTATCCCCTCTCGTAAATGAATGATCCCCCTCAACTCCTTTCTCCCCCCCTTATTCCTCCTCCCTTCACCGACACTCCATCATGCATTAAATTCCTTATCCCTCCATTTAATTACCCTTATCCATTCATTCATTACTTATCCTAACGTATTGGATACGTTACCCCTTGTGGGATACGTAACCCAATTTAAACATTAAATTTTATTATCCACCCCTTATTTAATACTTTATTAATTAGTTAATTAATTAATAATCAAATTAATCATTAACCATATTGATTAAAGATTTAATTATACTTAAATGAATCCTAATCAAGAATAACTAATTAATAACAAATAATTAGTTAAGGTTATTTAATAACTAATTATAGTTTAGCTAATTTTTTAGGATTATTTATTAAATTAATCATCTTAATAATTAAGGGTCGTTACATAGAAGGTGTACTAAAAGGTGAATGTATAAATGAAGAGGGATGTAAATGATATATAATAATAATAATAATACTAATAAAACGTAATAAGAACAATGTTATATGAATAAGTAAGTAATATATTAGTAATTAATATAAGGGTGGATTAATGAGAGACAAGTAAGTAGGAGTGGGCATGATAAGTATGGTTAGAATGTATAAGAGAGAGAGTGTGTGTAATAAGGTGTAATGTGTAAGGAAGATGCAAAGTGCATACAATAAATTATAGTAGTAAATGGGTTATAATTATCAAGATATTACAGGTGGGTTTATATGCACAACATAATGAAATTTATATAAATCTCAATATAAAAATCACTTCACCAAAAAAAAAAGAGACCAATAATAAGCTAAGGTTTTAACTGGTAGTAAACCAACAAGCTATACCTTAAATATTGGAATCATACACAAAGCTTAGGAAGAATAACCCTGTAAGAGAAGCATGTCTTAACATTAACCAAATCACAAGCGGTAATAAAATTTGAGTTTGACACAGTGAAGGCCTACTGAATAAGGGTGTCCAATTAATGTATTATTAGCCTCAACATAATTCTAACCAAGTGAAGGCCCAATGGGACTAGTATAGCACATGATCTTCTACTTGGGAGGATGCAGAGACCTTATGAAGAGATCATCGCTCACGTTTTTTTGACCATCTCAGGAATATGTTTTCCCGAAGGTTGGGTGTATGTATAAATGCCACCTTTTAACTTAGACAACTAGAATTACTTAAGGCCTAATCATCTTTAATTTCTATTCATTGTGAAACTATTAATGATACACTTGAACTTTTAAGACGTTATTTGAATGATGATGGATATGATGCGATCTATTATGTGAATGTAAATTCTATGAATGTTTAGACGTTATTTGAATGATGTTGGATATGATGCGATCTATTATGTGAATGTAAATTCTATGAATGTTTAGACGTTATTTGAATGATGATGGATATGACATGATCTATTATGTGAATGTAAATTCTATGAATGTGTAATGTTATGTGAATGATTATGGATATGATGCAATCTATTATGTGAATGAAAATTCTATGAACGGGTAACATTAATTGAATTATGGGGATATTATGTGATCTATTTCTAACTTGAAAATTTTGATGTTTAAAGTTGATGGTACGTGGATACCGAATTGAGATTATGGTCGAATGCATTTACATGATGATAATGCATAGATATGTATGAGTTGGGTTATGGACTAATCTGCAGGTCAATGGGCTATGAAATAGCCAAGGGATAATGGTAATAAAAGTGAATGTCATGACCACCGACCGAGAAATAATATGGTATGAATCTTTGCATGTGAAATTATATTGGTTCGAATGCATTGCTATGATATGTGGACCAGTGCAGGTTTTCAGGTGGTGAGATTGCCTAAAACTGAATAAATGATGACAAAATTCCTAGCAACACGGTGCCACTTTATATTCCATTGTAGGGTGTGGACCCTAGTCCTATTAGGAGGGGTGGAGGCATTTCCCACCATGTATCCTCCGAAACCTAGAGTCATGGGAGGACGGTGTTAGCTCATGCTCCCCTAGACGTGTGATGATGACTGTCAGTTGCTTGTTGGAGAAGCTTGGTCAAGATAGTGACACTTCCGCTTACGGGTTCTGTTTGGAGTTAGGTCAATATATTTGATGCTCCAAGATAGTCTAACAGAGGAAGGATAGGAATGGAAGATGGAAGTAAGTTAGGGAGTAAGGATGAATAGAAATAGTTGAGAGTGTAAGAAGATTTTCCTTATGGTGGAAATTATTGTTTTTCCCTTCTGAAAAGAAAATGTGTATATATGTATGTTCATAATTATTTAACTAAACTACACTTGTTTAAATAAACATTGTTGAGCTAGATTATTGTAATTAAGGGATTTCACAAACAATTTATTGGTTTATTATCTTTTATAAATTGAATAGTCTTGTTGATTGGATTGGATGCATACATAAATTACTATAGAGGTGATAGTTATTGCTATTAGTACATGCACGAGACTTGTATGTACTAGTTACACATGCATTTCTTGCATAGGTACACTAGTATCTATGAGTTTTCTTGGCATACTTACTGATAGTGTTGTTTATTCGATATGAATATATGAACCATGTGTCATTTCCCTTATATCCTAAAATACTTTAACTTTGGGACAAAGTTTCCTGAAGGGTGGGTGTATGTAACAACCCTAATTAATTGTCATAATTAAATATTTTTTGAATGTATATTGGTTTAATTAATTAATTAATTAATTTCATGGTTAAATATTTGTTTAATAAAATCCAGTTTAATAAATTATTAATTATTATTTTGTATCGAAAGATCAACCCATTTATGAAAGGGGGGATAAGGTAGATGACACTTAATGGAGGGACAAGGTGGGTGGGACTTAATGAAGGGAGAAGGCGGTTGATGAGACATGGGGAAAAGGAAGATAAGAGAGGGTAAAACACTCAGGAAGGGGACTTTTTTTGGGGGTTTTGGGGAGAATATTTTTTTTCATATTGGATGAGCTTGCTGGAGGATGGTACTACTGGGTTTTGCTTGAGGAACTTGTTGGAGTTTGGAGGACTGTTACAGGGGGCACCTGTTGCTGGGAGTTTTGGGCTCGGGGGCCAGGAATCCGTAAGGAATCCTGGAGCTAGGGAGTCGAAGAGACTCTGCTCCTAGTTGGCTGGGAGGAAAAGATTCAGTTTTCAGGAAGTTTCAAGCATTTTTCATTCAATTTTCAAGCAGTTAGCAACAACAGGAAAGAAAGGGACAAACTTCTTCTTCAAGAGGTATTTTTCCAGTATTAATTTTGTTCTGAATGAAAGTTATGATATGTATCTATGTATTGAAATTGTGTAATATGTTGTGTAATCTATTTTGTGACTATTTTGGACTGTATAAATTGAGAATTTAATATTTAACTGATTAATTTGCTAGAACTTCATCATAAATTAGATAGATTTGTTGTAATGCAAACAAAAATAGAATATATATGTCATGTTCAGAAAAAGAAAAAAAAAAGTAATCTAGATTACAAATTTACCATTTAACTTTGAAGCCCTAATGAAGGGATTTACATGCGCGCAACCAGAGTTTAAGCCCTCAACGAATAGACCATATACCATACGACCAACAATTAAATCGTTGTGGGAAATGGACTTGACACTTGGAGTTTAAAACATTGGTCCTATGGAAGTCATACCATATGACCACACACCCAAGCACAGAGGAGCTAATCGTTGGAGTGTGCGACTATTAGGTCATTGGCCACATGGGGCCGTATGACCGACTTCTCCTTTTAGGTTTTGGGGCCGATGAAAATGGTCCTACATTTTTTCCTTTTTTGCGGGAATGATTGCGTGTGATGGGTTTTGTTAAAGGAAACACATAGAGGCCAGGTTAGTTTGTCATTGGGTGCGTTCTGGTGAGAAGGTACAACAAGCTTGAAGGGGAAAACTTCCATGAGGTGTAACTTCTTCATTTTTTGGCCAAACCAGGTGCCGAAAAAGCCTAGCTAGGAGTTTTTGGACGTTCTGAAGCCATTAAATCCATCTATTTTGTATTATGTGCACTGTAAGAGCACTTTTTAAGAATAATTAAAACGATCCAAGGTAAGATGGAACAAGAGATGTAGCCCAAGAGAGGGGTGAAATCCTTTATCATTGTTGTGTTATGTGTTCATTATTGATGGTTTTTATTTGTCTGATATGCTGCTCCTGTTTAAGTAAAAATCATTGAATTTATGTGTTAGTAACTTGATCCAATTACCCCAAACACATACCATTTATACACTTGCAATTTAAAGAGATAAGTCTTCTTCATTTTAAAGATCTATTGGGAACAAATTCATTCCATTTTCAGATCAGTTGGTATCATAACTTTGGTTTTTGAAGGCTTGATTGTGTGCAAGTGTTTTGTTTTCTGGTGCTTACAAGGTTGAAGCTCACAAGAGGATAAGGATTGCTTGTGGAGCCAAGTTCTCAGCTCTCAAGAAGGAGAGTTACACATTCACCTCAGGGTTCAAGGAGACATTCACCAAGTATGACTCATATGGGGAGTCAAGAGCCCCTTTCTTCAGAAGAGGAAACCTTCAGGAAAGTTTTCTTTGATATTGCTGAAATGGTGAAAGTATTATTTGATGAAAGTAATGCAAGATTGTAGGGTGAAATTTATAATCCTCCAAAATATGATGGAGACCATGAGGAAAACACTCCAAGAGGGAATGGAGGGAATGGTGTCACTCCAACTCCTTCACCTCCATCTTATTCTTCCTCTACTATTTCAAAACCAACTCCTATTTCTCCAAAGGAGCATGGTAAAACTATAGCACATACCCATTTACTTAAGCTTGATACTAAATTTGAATTGCCTATGTATAATGGATAGGTGAATGCAGAAAGGTTGGACAATTGGGTTCGTCTAATAGAGGTGTATTGTAGGATACAAAAGATCCAATATGATGAAACTAAATTTCAGCTTGCCTCTCTTAGATTGGAAGGTCCAACACTATTTTTTTGGGAAGCCAAAACTCAAGAGGACATGAAGAAACATGGTAAATTTTTATCCTCTTGGAATGATTTTATTGTTGCAATTAAAAGACAATTTTATCCATTAGCATACATGCAGAAAGCTATAATGGATTGGAAAAATTTTAGACAAGCTACGGGGAAAAATGTACAAAGCTTCACTCAAGAGTTTAGAAAAAGATAATTGGCTTTGGGTGTAGATTTGTCTTCACAAGATGCTTTTCTCAAATACATTGGAGGATCACATAGTTATTTGAGACATACCATACTTATGTTTAACCCTACAAATCTAGATGAAGTATGTGTGCAGGCTACTCATTTAGAAGCAAGAGGAAAAAATGTTCCTCAAGAGGGCAACAATAAACCTTTCTTTAATGGAGATAAAGGAAAGGGAAAGTTCAAGGGAAAAGGAAAGAAGAATGCTTTAGTAAGGAAAGATGGAGAAAAAATGGCATGCAAGCATTGTTCTAAGGATGGCCATGATGAAGACCATTGTTGGAAACTTCATCTTGAAAAGAGACCGAAAAAGTTCAATAACAAAGGGAAGCCAAAGATTGTTGCAACTACCCAACATGATTTGGGTTCAGATTCCGGTGATGCGACAAAGATTACAACCATGGGATATAAAGGTAAGGAATCCATTGCTAGCACTAGTTCTTCAAATTCTGCCATCAATGAAACTCAACATGAAAAAGAAAGAATAGAGCTTTTCCACATAAGAGTGATTTCAAAACATACCAAAATAGACACACTTTTTGATATTGGTTCACAAGAAAACCTCATATCTGAAGATACAGTAAAGAAATTAAACTTGGAGACAACACCTCATCCAAAAACATACCCTTTAGGATGGATATGTGACAATGAAAAGTCGCATGTAACAAGAAGGTGTAAACTTAGATTTGTCATTACTGCAAACTTTATAGATGAGGTAGAGCTTGATGTCATTCCATTGGATATATGTGGTATTGTTTTGGGAAGTCCATATTTGTATGATAGGAGAGGTATCTTTCATAGAAATGAGAACAAATATCATTTGTTTAAAAATGGAGTTGAGTACATCGTTAGAGCACATAAAAATAAGATGAACATGTCATTTGTAAATTATGGACAAATGAAGTGATTAGTGAATGCTAGTAATAATTTTGTTCTCTTGATGATAAAACCAAAAGAGAATGTTGAAAAGGAAGCCTTCCACGGATGTGACTCAAAACTAAAATCTGATTTGTATGAGGTTGTTAATGCTAATGGTGAGATGTAAGAGGAGTCCAACATGAGATTTCTTTGCAACAAGATTGTCCTCTTCCAAACATTGGTATGTACAGGATGTCAATGATGGAAAATGCATAAATTAAAAGAAAAATTCAAGATTTTTTGAACAAAGGGATTATTCGGCCAAGCACTTTGCCATGTGGGTCACCGATTATCTTAGTACCAAAGAAAGATGGTACTTGGCGGATGTGCATTGATTTCAAAGCCTTGAACAATATTACGGTAATGAATCGTGATCCTGTTCCTCGTATTGATGATTTGCTTCATCAGTTAAAGGATGCAAAGTATTTTACTAAGTTGGATTTGAGAAGTGGATATCATCGGATTAGGATTGTTGAGGGAAAAACATGGAAGACAACTTTCAAAACCAAGCAAGGTTTGTATGAATGGATGGTAATGCCATTTGGTTTTTGTAATGCTCCTGCTACATTCATGAGAGTTATTAATGATGTGTTGAGACCTTTTCTTGATGATTGTGTGATAATTTACTTGGATGATATCTTGATTTTTAGCAAGTCACGTGAAGAGCATGTCAAGCATGTGAAATAGGTACTAGATGTCTTACAAAAAGAGAAGTTGTTCTTGAAGAGGTCTAAGTGTGAATTTGGCATGACCTCACTTGTTTACTTGGGGAATATTGTGGGAGGAGGAGAATTGAATTTAGATCCTTCCAAGGTCAAGGTCATTTTGGATTGGCCCAAGCCCAACAATGTAATAGAGGTGATAATATGTTTGGGAGAAGCCCAATATTGGAGCAAGTTTTTGCTAACTTCTCTTACATTGCAACTCCATTACATATTTTGACAAGTACTAGGCAAACTTTTCAATGGGGAGGCAAGCAACAAAAGGCATTTGATGAATTGAAGGAGAATATTATTTCAATCCCCGTTCTTGCACTTCCTGATTTGAGACAACCATTTGAGATCCAAACAGATGCAAGGAATTATGCAATGGGAGCAGTCTTGTTACATCATAGTAAGCCCATTTGTTTTAATTCAATTTTTTTTAATGGAGAAATGATTAACTATCCTACCTATGATAAGGAATTGTATGCATTGGTACAAAGTGTGAAGAAGTGGAAACACTACTTGTTGGGAAAAGAAACTATAATTCACACAGATCATCAACCATTGCAATACTTACAATCACAAACCAAGCTACAACAAGCTGCAAGGCACTTCAGATGGATGGGATTTATTCAACAATTTCACTTGGTTATCAGGTATAAAAAGGGCACTTTTAATAAAGTTGCTGATATGATTTCTAGGCCTATTATTAGTGCTTCAGTTATTCTTAAGCATAATTATATCATGCATGAAAGCTATGTTGAGGAATATGCTTTAAATTCTATTTTTAAACAAGTTTATGCAACTTTATGTCATTCTAACCAAGTTGAGGAACTTGACTATCATGTACATGCTAAGTTATTGTATCACCTTGGCAAGCTTTGTATTCCACAGGGTGAGAGAGTCAACATCATAAGAGAAGCACATTCTTCTCTTATTCATGGTCACTTTGGTGTAGGAAAAACAATGGCAAACTTGCAAAGGTATTGCTATTGGCCTAAGATGAATGAGAGTTTTTCAAGATATGTAAGAGGATGTTCATTATGTGGTACAAGCAAGCCTAGCAACAAAAAATTGGGTTTGTACACTCCACTTCCGATACCTACTTGTCCTTGGGAAAACATCTCTATGGATTTTGTAGGAGGTCTACCTATGTCAAGAAAGGGCTGTGATTATGTTTTTGTTATGGTTGATCATTTCAACAAAATGTGTATTTTGTTGCCTTGTAAGAAAAAGGTTATAGCTGAACAAATGACAAATATGTTCTTTCAAAATGTTTGGATTCATTTTGGGTTTCCCAAGTCCATTATTTCTAATTGGGATTCTCGATTTTTTGGGATTTTTTGGTCAAGTTTATGGGCACTCATGGATACCAATATGAAAAAGAGAACTTATTTTCATCCACAAACATATGGTCATACAGAGGTGGTGAATAGAACAATAGTACACTATCTTCGTGGATATTGCAACAAACATACTAAGCTTTGGGATGAGTATTTACACTACATTCAACATGATTATAACCGAGTAAAGCATTCCTCAACTCAAACTTCTCCATTTGAGGCTTGTTTCAGTTATTTACCAAAGTCTCCTTTAGATTTTATCTTTGGGAAAGATGTGGCTATTGATGGTCATAGTGATGTTGACAAGGCCAAGAAGTAGGGAAGCTAGTACGAAAGAACCGACCCACGCAGATCACAGGATTTGTCGTTGACCTTGCAGGGAAGTGCGTGGAAGGTCTACAGGTGAACTGGGTGAAGTACCTAGTTAATCAGCTTGAAATGGATTGTCACAAAGCACAGGATCAGGGCTATGAATTCCATTTTAGTTCGCTCATGATCCTTATCATGTTTGTTTCTTGGGAGATACCGAAAAGTGCGACCTTCCCGAACAATTATCCATTCAAGACACTTGTTGTGAAGTTCACCCCACTCTGTTACTCGAGCGATATGAGCAAACAGTGGCAGTCAAACATTTTTTTTCACACATATTACCTCCAGCTGAAGAGAGCCAGTGAAGCTAGACCTTGCATGACTCTGAACACCCTACATATGTTCTGACCCCTGATGAAGTTCTGCGCAGATCGACACTTCATCTACATTACAGTGCGAGAAGACGAGCATAAGGAGGAGCTTCATTCGTACTATAAGCTCATGGAAGAGAACCTTGAGGATATCACTAAGGACTGGTCAGTAGACCTCCTTATTCCCACAGACCCTGCAGAGATGTTTGACCCTGACAACCTAGAGATCACACA
>SNQJ01S0025208.1:162702-189806 GCA_010110895.2 Picea sitchensis
GATCAATAGCATGCATGCGTAGTCTTATCTTGATTGCAGGAAGCTTTGTACAAGGGGCAGCCGCATCAAGGAAATAGAAGGCTCAACGGAGGATCTACTTCAAGCATCGTTAAAAAGGTGAGTTAATCCTTCCATTGTTTGCTCGAAAAGGGGTTGAGATTTTGGGTAGAAGGTTAAAAGTTAAATCTTAAGGGTCATTTTCTGCATATAAGTTTAGAGCCCTAGCTTATTAGTCCGTAGGGTAGAATACCCAACAACACTAGCAGTAGGTTACTTTCATCCATAGTAGAGTCATGGAGGTTACACAGAGACTCCAGCCGGGTGAAGCCTGTATACTTTTTGAAGAGATTGAAGGACAAGGCTCGCAGCTGGACCAAGTAGTTGCGACAGTGGAACAACACCTGGAAGGGCATGTTACGGAGAAAGTGATTCAAGATTTCATTGAATAGGAAACTCTAGTTAAGCAGTAAGTCGAGGCAGCTCGAGCTAAGCTTGAGGCCTTTGAAGCAGCGTTGCCCAGATCTGAGTGACTCCGGATGAGTCACAAGTGAGTGTTGGGGGATTGTTGGCCATTGACCAAGTTTTGAGGAAACATTGGTTGTGTCGGACCACTTTTGAGACTTCTACAGGCTGGTTGAAGATGGAGTGCCCAGGTGGAGTGGAGATTGCGGTATCTCACTCATTTTGCGGGCTTGTGGACCCAGAAAAGGGTTTTAGGGTTTATGTAATGGGTTAAGGGATGTCATCCCATGGGTTTACCCATGTTTAGGCCTCTTTATAAATGTATAAATAAGAAGTAGCTAAGCAATATGTAGTGTTAGCTATGTGCACAGTATGTTTGGCTGAATGTAAGAGATTGGAAGTTGCTTTGTGCAATTTGACTGTGTAAAGTAAGGCTTTGTGCTATTAAGAGGTTAGCTTTATGCCTTGATCTGATTTTGGGAAGGTAGATCTAGTGCATTGTGTGCAGATCACCTGTCCACTGTGAAGTTGGCTCTATGTCTTTGTGTGCAAGAGCAGATGAATATAAGAAGATCGAAGACTAATAAATAAGAAGAAGTTGGTGGGCATAGCCCCACACTGGGGTGAACCACGTATATCCTATGTCTTGATGTTATTTGTGCGATTTTTATTATGTGATTTATGCTTAGCATTGTTATAATGAAGGCATATGATGTTGTAGCTTAGTTCTTAATGGTTTAAATGAATGCTATATCTGAACTAATGCTATGTGCTAAGAGTTTTTAAGGGTTTGATCTTGATTATTACTGCGGTGTTCTATACTTAGGGTTTGATCTGCGATGTGAATAAGACTCATAAAATAATGCATATTGTTGGCTAAGTGCTATGTTAAGTATTGTAATCGTAGATCTGTGTCCCAGCTTGGTTGTAGATACCTGAGTCCTACAACCCCCCTGCCTTTACCTTGGGTGAGACTTCATCTGCTTCGCAGGTGTTTCTGAAATGGTCGATATTAATGGTTTTGTTGGTGTGTTGTTGGTGCATTGTTGAAGCATTGAACCCTGGATATTCCCCTATTCCAACATATAACATCACTCAGAAAATAACTAAAACTTCCAACAACAGAGGATTCACTAACTAAAGAAGTAGTTGAGACAGAAAGCCAAAAAGAAGAAATGCTCAAATTGATCATGGAGAAAATGCATAGATTAGGGAAATGGAAGCAGAGATGGACAAGATAATTAAGGAAAAAGAGAAGAATGTGTTGTTGTCCATGGTTCCACTAGATGTAGTGCCCCTGACAGGGATAAGAACAACTGAAGTATCTACATTAACATCAATCCCAACACAAACTTCAGATGCCTATGATAAACTGGTAAAATCTATGGAGGACGTGTCCATACAAGGAGTAGAAATCAGAAAGTTACGTGAAGAAGTAAAGTCATTATAAGAAGATAAATCAAGGGTCTGGGCTTGTCATCAAGCATAAATTCATAAATCTCAGAGGTTAAGCCAACGATTGCAAAATCTAGGGAAAGAAACAACCATGGAAAATACCTTAGCCCAAGCTAAGGAAAATATATGGATAGACATCAATAAATCCATGACAAAGATTTGGCCCTCTATACAGATCATCTTTGAGCAGAATGAATTAATTCAGAAAGCTAGAGGAGCCATTGAAATTATAAAAGAATAATTGGGAGAAAAGACAACAGAAGCCATAGATCTAATCAGGTTTCTAAACTCTAAAAACAAACAAGAGTTAGAGGAGTTGGAGATAGAGGACATAATTGAAACTATCCTATAAATAAAAAAGGTTATGACCAAGAAAGACATCATGTTGCAATTGGAAGAAAAATCTCAGGTTATGGACATAAGTGGGAAAATATTCTTCAACAAGTTTAAGGTGCTAAGAAAAAAAAGGACTACCTGGTTTGTTAGTGTTGAATGACAAGTTGATCACCCTGCCTGACTATAACCAGAAATTAAAGACAGAGGAAAAATACAATTCAAAATTTGCAGGAATACAAGGAAGTATCATTGGTAAAGAATTCCTGGAAACATTGCAGTTTGACTTGAACATTCAACATGAAATCAAACATATTTTCATCCCCAAACCTACTTTTTCTAAGTACACAAATACGGATGAAATTTACAAAAAAATACTCAAAATATCAATTTCAAGTAAAAAGAGGCGGGACAAACTGTGCAAATTACTTGATTAAAGATGTTGTCATGTTTTACAGGCAGCGTATGCTTTTCATTGATGGAAAGTACAACAGCAATGATGGCTTGAGTACATGTATAATGTGCCAGGAAACGTATACTTGTCATTGATGGCAAGTACAACAACGATGATGGCTTGAGTATAGGTATAATGTGCCAGGTGGGCACCAGAAGTATTTTGGGGAGACACAGCAGAGCAAGATCGTGAAGACTAGAAGAGATAGTGCAGAGGTGCATGCAGAGTGAAAGAGTGTGCTTGTTCATTTGATGGAAAACAGGCAGGCAAGGAAAATCAACAGTGATGATAGCATGGCAAGATCAGAAGCTTAAACTCCAGGAGTCAAGGAAGCAACTCATGACAGAAAATCCCGAAATGCGAAATATCAGAGCATGTCAAAGACTCCATTTCGGAGTTTCGCAGACCAGGAAATTAGAGTTTAGGATACCGGGAGTTAGAGGAGTCAAGAGTCGAGAGTCGAGACTCCATCACAGGAGTCTCGATGTCGCGAAATGAAAAATGCCGAAATCCCAAAACAGGCACATCAACAAAGGTTTCGGATACCAGGAGTTGGAGGAGTCAAGAGTCGAGACTCTTCATCACAGGAGTCCCGAAGTTGCAAAATGTGAAACGTCGAAATCCCGAAATAGGCACATCAACAAAGGTTTCAGATACTGAGAGTTGGAGGAGTCAAGAGTTAAGACTCTTCATCACAGGAGTCTCGAAGTTGCTAAATCTGAAACGCCGAAATCTTGAAACAAGCACATCAACAAAGGTTTCAGATACCGGGAGTTGGAGGAGTCAAGAGTTGAGACTCTTCATCACCGGAGTCCCAAAGTTGCAAAATGCGAAATGTCAAAATCTTGAATCAGGCACAACGAAGGCCCGTGAAATTTCTAAATCATAATTCAGAGTGACACGTGGCAGCCACTCGGGTCACGACACATCATCGAGTGACGCAAGAGTGACCTCACTCTGGGAGTTTTGCTTCGGGAGTTTTAGCTTGATCACTCTCCGAAAGTCTCGAAGGCTGAAGTCTCGAGGCAGAGGATAGTTGTCCGATCACCACAGATCATGGACCATTGATCTGGAGAGAGAATTTCTTGTTTGATTGGAGAGTGGTCATATCTCATGGTCACATTGTCAAGAGCTGGAGAGCAGAGCTATAGAAGCCAAGCTCTATTTCAGAGCTCGTGACATGGAGAGTCGAGACGACTCATCACAGAATCCCCGAAATGCGAAAGTGTGAAATACATTTTTGAATAAGGTTGTGGTCACAGCCAATGATCACATCTGTGGAAGATAGAGGAAGAAGCTAGTGCAACCAAGATCCATTTTGAGGATCGCAATTTGGAGTTTCAAGACACTTCATCACAGGAATTTTGAAATGTCGAATGTCGAAATGTTGAAATGCCGAAATGTCGATGTAGCCGGTGGTCACATAAGTGGAAGGAGCTAGCATAGCTAGGCTCCATTTCAAGGTTGGCACTATAACTGTTAGAAATGACTGATGGTTTCTACCAGAGGACTCGAAGAGGCCTTAGTGTGATTTCCAGAGGAGCTGAAGAGTCTCAAGGCATCTTCCAATGGAACGAAGACTGTTCATAGAGGCGATTGACAGATGGAAGAGCATTGAAGCCTGTAACTGCAATAGAGAGGATGAGCTTGACTATGATAGAGAAGATGAAGAGTCTCAAATGGTAGATAGGCTAAGGAATCTGGGCATAACACCCAGTGATGATGGACGCACGGGTTTAACCGCCAGAGAAGCTGAAGAGTTGTAATGATGATCAGGCAGAGCACTTGACATGAGGCTTGAGCGAGCGAAGAAGAAAAAAAAATGGAGTGGTAGTGAACAATCGGTGGAGTAGCACCATGGCACTATGAAGAGCATGCAGAGGCACTGTGCATGGAGGATGAAGAAGGTGCACATATAGTATAAATACCCAGAACAGAGAAGAGATGGGTGTTGTTGTTGAGAATGATTCAGGCGTGTAGAAGGAGGCGGTGTGAAGCAGCTGAAATAGAGAGAAGAGGAATGATGCATTGAATTGACATGGTGCAGAGAGCATAAAAGGCAGAAGAACAGAAAGCACAAGGCAAAGTGTCCAGGAAGACACTGATGCAGGTAGAGAAGAGCAGTGTAGCAGAACATTGATGAGACCAGTAATCCATTGATAAATATTGTATCACTGCAATAAATTGATATAAATAAAACTTGATATTCTAGGGTGGTTGGGAGGTGGTAGGGAGGACTGTTGTCCTCAGAGGTTCAAGTGGGTGCTTGAACATAGGGAGTTGTAGCTTCCATCTGGTTGCAGCCAGAGAAACCAGGGTGGTAGGGTGGTGCAAGGGAGAACTGTTGTTCTCTATTTTACAGGTTGGTGCCTGTGTGTTTGGAAGTTGGTGCTTCCATCCAGTTGGTGTTGGAACACTTAGGGAGTTGTTGCTTCCTTCTAGTGGGTGCTAGAGAAACCAGGGAGTTGGTGCTTCCTTTTAGTGGGTTCTAGAGAAACACAGGGAGTTGGTGCTTCCTTCTAGTTGGTGCTAGAGAAAACAGAGAGTTGGTGCTCTCAGCAAGTTGCAGCTTGCAAAACAGGGGTTGTAGCCTCACAATGAGTTGGATCTCATATGTATGATAATGTACAGAATGTAAAGATTACTTATCATACCAAGAAGAGGAGGCTTTTACCCTTTATGGGTTTCCTCAGGAAATATCTGTCTCTGTATATTTCATATGTGTGACTGATGTTGAATGTTTTATTGCTTACCTCCCTGCATTATTGGGATTTTCATTAAGTTCTCTACAAAGAGTTTAAAATAAGCATAATTGTTTAAGCACGGTAACAATTGATTCACCCCCCTCCCCCTCCTCTCAGTTGTCCAACAAAAGAAGAGTTTTATTTTTCAATAGCTAGAACCAACAACTAAGAAGAAGTCAAAGGGACAGAACATCAACAACTTCCATCAAATCAACACCAGAAATCCAAGCAGATCTAAAAAATCGTATTTTTTTGTAATTAGGGATTCAAATAGTTTAGATATCCCTCAAATATATCCTGATCATTTATGACAAGATCCATTGTAAATAAATGTATAAATACTTCTACTTTTGAAATATTGAGGGTTGATTTTTTCATCCAAGAAAGATACTTTGTATTATTCAAGACGATCGACCAATAATAAAAAAGGCTCTTTCACGGGATTCTCGTGTCAGACTGTTGGTGAAAGTGCATCTTTCTAAGTTCATGTTTTCTTTCTCTGTTTCCATTCTTATGTGTTTCCAATTCTAATTATTCTAAAGAAGGTTAAAGAACTGAATTTATTTCAATATACTATGTTTTTGAATTTGAATGATCTTTATGTTTTCAACTAAAATTAAGTAAAAATGATTCTCAATTGCTCTCTTTACTTGATGGAATTCCTCTCACTTCTTCCTATTCATTTAATATAAATTTACCTTATCCAAACAGTTTAACTATCTTTCCTTGTGAAGAAACTTTATAAAAAGATGAAACAGATCCTTATTTTAAGAGACAAACCCCATTGCCCAATCGTAATTTAAGCATTCAATCATCCAAATATTTCAAACAAACAAACAAATCTTGAACTGTCATAACTAGCCTAATATTTTAACTCGAAAAAATCTAAATATTACAGAGAGATCCCTCTCTGAAGCTGGTAGGGCTAGATCCCAGCTTCCAAAGTGGTTTTGTGGTTACCTTTGTCCTTTCTTATACAACCTCTAGAAATTATAGAGTGATAACATAGTGGCGAACATACTGGGGAAGAAAAAAATTTCAACTTCTACATATTATTTTCCCTAGTAAGAAAAGTTTATTTTTGGACAATTAAAGATTCAAATATTTAGAAAAAAATGTTCAGAGGTTCTAAAAATTTGTAAATAATTAAGTAGCTTTTTAAAGTTTTAGTTGTGGCTCCAAAAATAATTCACACCAGATCTCATCTCTATCCAGAACCTGTAAAAGTTGTAGATGAACCTGAAAAATTGATCAGGAAAAGAAGTTTAGCAGAAAGTCAAGGGAGCAGTAGTTCCCCTCCTAGGAAAATCTCTCTCCTAGAGAAATTTGTTACAATCCAGAACATTCAGTTTGATCTACCGTTCGAGAATAGTCTATTCAGAACCAAATTTGAGAGTTTTTTGGAGAAAATATTAGATCAAGCTATTTTCCAACCCAATACACCTAAAAGACAATATCCTGAATCATATCTTGATCAACAAATCCTCCAAAATTTTGAGAAGTTACAATATCTAGCATCAAACTTTGATCAAGATTTTAATGAATCTTGTATTCAACAATCTGTTGAATTTTTTTCCCTAACCATTTCAGCATCATCTATTAATCCTCAATTGATTCATCCTATATCTACGAGTCCCACTTCTTCTATATTTTCCACCACTTCTCCAACAATTTCATAGACAATGATCCAAGATATTATAGGAGTTCCTGCATCTACACCTTCCACAAGTTCATTTGTTATCCATCCTCATATACCAATCATGGAAAAAAGATATGCTCCCCTCGTTTTGGTTGATCCTTTACATAATATGCCCCAAGACTATCAAACTAAGATTCCTCAGTTTGATGGCACTGGAACTATGACTACACAACAACATGTTGATAAGATGAATGGATTTTTTGATCTGCAAGAAGTAGACGAGGAAGATGTCAAAATGAGATTGTTTGCCCAAAGATTAAATGGAAAAGTTAGGAAATGATTCAAATCCTTACCAACTTCTAGTCTAAATGTCATTACTGTTTTTCACCAATGATTCCTCAATAGATGGGAAGTTAAGAAAAATCCACTTCAGATTTTATCTGAATATGAAAGTATTCAAATATCCAATGGGGAAAGTGTACAGGATTATTTCACTAGATTTAACAATATTTATAATGCAATTCCAACAAACATTAAACCCCCTCAAGGTTTAGCTTTGATTAAATTACCTGATGGTTTTGATGTTGACATGTCTTACCAATTGAGAGAAAGAAACCTTGCAACCTTGGAAGAAATGCAGAGAGATGATGTGAGTGTAGAGGCCAATCTGTTAGCTAAGAGGGATAGACAGAGAAAAGAGAAGAGAGTAATTATAAAAGAAGAACCATCTACCTCTTATGCTAATGCAAAAATAAACTCTTTAGTCAAAACTATGGAAACGATGATGGAAAGATTAGCCATTACTGATAGAACTTGTTGGCCCTTGACCAAGTTTTGGGAGTTTCTTGGTCATATTAACATATTTTGGGACTTCGATAGCCGTCGAGGGAGGAGCATAATATGGATCGGAGATCACAGGATCTCGGCCCACTTTTGGGTCCATTTTGGGTTTTTGGGAATATGTAACGAGATTCAGATATTGGCCCATGGGTTTTACCCATGCTTAGGACTATTTTGTATGTATAAATAGTAAGCTGTTGAGCTAGATGACAGATTGGAATCGATGTGATGTATGCTAAGTGCAAGTAAGGTCTGTAAGTGCTTTGTGCCTATATGAGACTTGTAGGGCTCAGTGAAAGTCAGTGTAGGAAGTTGGAAAAGGCTTTGTGTTGTAGCGCAAGGAAGAAGGATCTAGCGAGCTACACAGATCTTATGTCCTATGCGCAATAGGGTTTTGATGGCTTTGTGCTTGTAACCGATTGAAGACGCTGATAAAGAAGAATAATTGGTGGACATAGCCCCAGGGTGGGGGTGAACCACGTAAATATTGTGTAGTGTTTCTTTGTGCTTGTATCAATGTGTTTATGTTCCCATTTTTCTAAGTGCTATGAGATGACTAAATATATTTTCTTATGCTTAAAGTGCTAATGATATGTAGGATGTTAGATCTGATACACATGAATAGGCTTAGTGCCTGATCTATTACATTTGATGTATTTTATAGATGTTAAGTGCTTGAATATGTTAGATGAATGTGAATGGTGTGAAGCCCTATGTTATCAGCGAAGTGGATATTGAATTCATATTAAAGAACCAGCAATGCTAAGCTCTTTATTAAGTGTTAGAATCACAAATATGTGTCCTAACTAAGGTTGTAAACACCTGAGTCTTGCAACCACCCCTGCCTCTACCTCGAGTGAGACTTCATCTGCTTCGCAGGTATTGCTAAAAGGGTCAGTAGTTAGGGATTTTTTGGTGTGCTCTTGAGCATTGAACCTTGGGTCTGCCCCTATGCCAACAAATGGTTCCGTTGTCGGGACCTGAAACTGTGATTGTTGGGAACTGAGAAAGAGGAAGCTCTTTGCAAAGATTCATCCTGAAACTGTGAAAGATCTGTGTGTAGATTTGTGCCCTAGTGCGTCGTATTCTACTTGATATGTAAAGATTTGTACTAAAGAAAGAAGGTTATATCTGAGAGAAAGAAGCTCGATCTGAAGAGAGAAGGCCAGATCTGAAAGAAAGGAGGTTGGATCTGTAGAAAAGAAGAAAGATCTGAAAGATTTGTGTTCCAAGAAAGGTAAAAGCGAGAAGTTTTGATTGAAAGAGGTAATATATGTAATCTTTGTGCTCTATTAAAGGTAAGAATAGTTAAAAGTTCTTAGATCTTAAAGATTTGTTCTCTGTAAAAGTAAGAAAGGTGGAATTGTTTTTGTTTCTAGAGTATGGATCTAGGTATATTTGATAGGTTTTGTCCTAGTTTGAAATATAGGGTGTTAATAGACAAAAGAAGATGTGATATGAATAGATCTGATAAGAATAATGAAAGATATGTTATACCTATGAATAGAAAGAATGTTTGGACTAATAAATGGATGCATGATCCTAGAAAGAATTTGTTGCAGGTTTTCTACCATGATCCTAGTGCGTGGTACAGAAAAGGTTGGGGATAATTTAACAGAAAGTGAGGATTAACCCTCTGTTACAGTTTCAGAAGACCAGGACATCTTGCTAAGGAATGCCCTGGCAGAAGACCTAGTTTTCTTTGTTGCAAATCCATGGACCATGAAGTGTTGGATTTCCCTAGAATGATCGCTAAGCTTGAAGGAATGAATCTGAATCAAGGAAACCCTAAGGTAGATCCAGAAAAGATAAAACCCCAACAAGAATCAGAGAAGGTATTGATACAAGTGAAAGAGACCATAAATGACCACCGACATGTCATCTTATCAGATATTTTCAAAGAGAAGGAATGCATCGAAGTAAGAATAGGGGACTTCGACAGTGACTATGTCCTGGATGAAGAAACACAGATGAATATTATGCCAGAAAGAACCTGGGAAGCTATAGGAAGGCCTGCTATGATCCCTTCCCTAGGAGGAATACGTTTATTCAGAGGAAATCTAGTAAACCTATGTGCAAGGCTCACCCGGATACCTATGACTGTCAATGGAGATTTGACAGAAGAAGAATTTGAGATTATTAAATTTGTTGAAGACAAAGACCCATTTACCATGCTAATAGGAAAACCTTGGATTGATAGAGATCAAGCTAGACGAAAGGAGGAAGAATAAGTTTTGGAACAAAAGAAGCAAGAGTTAAAAGACTTTATGACCAAAAGGATTGTGCACTTGATTGAGGAACAGAAGAGAATATTGCAGATATTTAATACTAGAAACTCGGATGTCGAGGCTAAGAGAACACTAGAGGATCCCTAGAAAATTGAATTATGTATCCCAGACAAGGAAGAAGTATTACACAGGAACCCTAGGAGAAAATTTCAATAGTGTGAAGTAACTACGACCAAAGAAGAAAAGACTCAGAATGATAAAAGCATTACCGAGATGAAGCTCACTGGAAAGAAGGCTAGAAAGTTAAGAAAGAAAAGGGATAATACTGAAAGGTTACAGGAGGTTCTAGAAGAGATCTCACAGAAAGAAAAATTGCAGAATTGGAGCTTCGTTGAGATATCAGAACAACCTCTATCCAGAGAGGCACAGTTCCCCTTGCATGTCAGATGATCGCAGGAAATCTAGTTCACAAGAACCGGCCCACCCAAGTGACTAGATTCGTCGCTGACCTCGCAGGGAAGTGTGCAGAAGGACTTCAGATGAATTGGGAATAGTACCTGGTAAACCAATTGGAACTGGACTAAAAGGAAGCACAAGACCAAGGATATGAGTTCCACTTCACTTGGCTTCTCATACTGATCACATTCATTGCATGGGAGATGACGGAAGGTGCGACCTTCCCGGACATCGAGCCCTTTGAACCATTGGCCGCGAAGTTCAGTACCCTGTGGTACTCAAACGATATGAACAATCAATGGTAGTCAAATGTCATCTTCCACACTTACTACACCCAGTTGAAATAGCCATCCTGTCTGAGCCTCTTATAACCCTGAATACCCTCCATAGGTTTCAACCCCTAATGAAGTTCAGTGCGGACTGCCACTTCATTTATATAAAAGCATGTGTAGATGGCCATAAGCAGCAGTTGCAGTCCTATTACAAGATTACAGAGGAAGATTTAGAGGAAAACACCAAGGAATGGTCGGTGGACCTCCTTATCCCAACCAACCCTGTGGAGTTGTCCGATGTATATAGTCTGGAAGCTGCATAAGATACACCCAGACCTAGTAAAAAAAATAATCCTAAAGAAGTTCAGGATATAGACAACACATCTGTGAAGACTGCGTCTATGTCACCAGAGCAAGGAGGTGTTGGCGAAGAGATCGACGAGGAAACATCACATAAGGATGAGGAGGAACCCTCTAAGAAAATAAAGGTGTTCCCCCAAAAGCCTTAGTCCAGAAAGAAAACGAAAGAAACCAATACCAAGTTCGAGATTGTCCTCACCCCGGATGACTTTAAATTCATCATTGTTGCATTGAATGATGCTTCGCTAGATATTGAAGAGAAGCAGGAAGCCAGGCGGGAGGCGATGTACAGTCGGATCAAGATAGAGCTCCAAGGAATGCAGCAGGCACTTCATTTGAGGTGCGCAGTCTCCACTATGCCCCTATCAATCAGAACACCAGAAGAAGGAGATGAGCCAGCTCAACTCCACCGAATCGTGGATTCAATCGAGGCTTGACTTTGAAAAGCACAAGATGAAGCAGAGCAAGCCATCCAGGATTTGACACAAGTACAGGGATTACTTGTAGAACAATGTAGTGCTGCAGAATAAGAAAAGAGTGCTCTCCAAGAAAAATGGAATGACGAGAAAGAACAGCTACAACAAGGAAAGGAACAATTGTTGGCGGAGCAACTGGAGGTAAAGGAAGCGGTCAACAGATCACTTCGATCTGTGAAATTCATTGAGGTACATAATGAAGAAATAATCCCATAGCAGGTGGCACAGCTTGAAGACATGATCTAGAAGCTACAGCAGCACATCACAGATCTAGAGCTCCGCGTTGTACCCGAAACTCCACAGGAGGTAAGAGACCTAAGGGAAGCAACTGCCTGCAGCGCAGTTGGAAGATTAAAATCTCTTGCCTTGGAATGCAAGAAGCTGAGTAACCGAAGTGCCCAGACTTATGAGAACCTCATGGATAACCCAGAGTTATAGGCATTGGAGTCACAACTCCAAGAAGAAAGGAACACGTCGATACGTTACAAGCGCAGCTGAAGGCCGTGTCACTAGTAGAAAGAATGAAGCGGTCTTAAGAAAAATGCACCACCCAACAACAGATCCACATGATTCAGAGTAAAGTAATGTAATTCACTCAATGACTTAAATTAGTGTAAGAAAAGGCATGCCAACTGTTCACTGACATTGAAAGCCAAGGAGTCGAACTGGAATAGATTTTCATCACCATAGAACAACGCTTAGAAGGGCCAATCAACAACGCAGTGATCTGAGATTTCACTAAGAAAGAGGTCATAGTACTACAGCAGGTCGAAGTAGCTTGAGCCAAGCTCGAATAATTCGAGGCAGAATTGCTCAGACCAGAGTGACTTGGGACGAGTCACGGGTGAGTGTTGGGGGCATGTTGGCCCTTGACCAAGTTTTGGGAGTTTCTTGGTCATATTAACCCATTTTGGGACTTCGAAAGCCGTCGAAGGAGGAGAATAATACGAAGCGGAGACCACAGGATCTTGGCCCATGTTTGGGTCCATTTTTGGTTTTTGGGAATATGTAATGGGATTGGGATATTTGCCCATGGGTTTTACCCATTCTTAGGCCTATTTTGCATGTATAAATAGTAAGCTAGTGAGCTAGAGGATAGATCAACATCTATGTGATGTATGCTAAGTGAAAGTAAGGTTTGTAAGTGATTTGTTACTATATGAGACTTGCAGGGCTAAGTGCAAGTCATTGAAGGAATTTGGAAAAGGATTTTTGTTGTAGCGCAAGGAAGAAGGATCTAGCGAGTTGTGCAGATATTTTGTCCTATGCGCAGTAGTGTTTTGATGGCTCTGTGCTTGTAACCGATTGAAGACATTGATAAAGAATAAGAATTGGTGGATGTAGCCCCAGGGTGGGGGTGAACCATGTAAATATTGTGGTGTGTTGTTTTGTTCTTGTATCAATGTGTTTATGTTCCCATTTTTCTAAGTGCTATGAGATGACATAATAGATCTGCTTATGCTTAAAGTGATAATGATATGTAGTATGTTAGATCTTATACACATGAATAGGATTAGTGTCTGATCTGTTAGATCTGATGTATTTTACTGATGCTAAGTGCTTGAATATGTTAGATTACTATGAATGGTGTGAAGCCTTGTGTTATCAGGGAAGTGGATATCAATTTCATATTAAAGAACCAACAGTGCTAAGTGCTTTATTAAGTGTTATAATCACATATCTTTGTCCCAGCTAAGGTTGCAAACACTTGAGTCTTGCAACCACCCTTGCCTCTACCTCAGGTGAGACTTCATTTTCTTCACAGGTGTTTCCAAAAGGGCCGGTAGTTAGGTATTTTTTAGTGCGCTCTCGAGCATTGAACCCTGGGTCTGCCCCTATGCCAACATGAATCCTCCTAGAGAAAATAAACCTAACCTCCAAATCATAAATCCTAATTTTAGGAGAAACCAACCACAAATCAGACAAAGAGAACAAAGAGAACAAAGAGGTCCAGATCAACAGATCAGGCCTCCTTTTCAAGAAAATTATGTTGATGAAGGGGAAGAAATAGTGTAAGGACTTGATGATGTTCACATCAAATTAATGGGAAAAAATTATAATGATTCCATATTTCTCACTCAAGAAGAACATGATCTTTTCCTTCTTTCACAAACTAAAATTGATCATGAGGAATCAAAAGATTATAAACAAGGTTTTGAAAATGAAAAATGGAGGTCCATAAACAACATAATATGAGGAGTAAGAATTCAACTGATAATCCCACTAAGAAAATTTCTGATAATTCCACTAAAAAGACAACTGACACATTTGCTAAGAAAATTCCTGACATCCCCCCTAAAAATAACACAAAAGTTCCAACCAAAAGAACATTTGATTTTGTCTAAGAAATGACTCAAACTGATATTACCTCTACTAGCCAACCCAAAGATACTTCACAAAAGGAAGTTGTTGAGAAACAATATGTTCCTAACCCAAATAAAACTCAAACATCATTCATCTTTGAAAATGAATTACAAAAACTCAAGATACCCATTCCTCTAACAGATCTCATGAATACGAATGCATATAGATCACAACTGATAAAAGATCTGAACATAGAGACATGTACAAACACAATAAATGTTGTTGATGATCAACCAGAACTATTATTTGGACCTAAAGTTGATGGAAAATCTGAAAATGGAACTGTACCTCCATTCTACATGAGTTTAAACATTCATGACAAAACTCTGCACAATGCAATTCTTGACTCTGGTGCTTCCCATAACCTTATGCCTAAGGTTGTTATGGAAAAATTGAGACTTGATATCACTAGACCATACAAAGATTTGTATTCTTTTGATTCAACTAAAGTAAAATGCATAGGTATCATTAAAGATTTGCGTGTGACTTTAGCACAAATACCAACCAAGAGTTTGGTAATGGACATAGTTATTGTTGGTATACCTCCTAAATATGGCATGTTATTGTCTTGATCATGGGGATATAAGTTACAAGGAACCATTCAGCTGGACATGTCTTATGCTACTATTCCATTGTTTAATCAACGAAGGAAATTATATAGGGAAACATTGATGAAATACATAGTCAGTAGTCAGAATAAACCAAACAATTATCCCTTATATATTTTTCATTCAAACCTTGATTCTTTCATTTTTTATAACGATGGAGACATAGGAAAACAAATTACCAATTTAGAAAATGATGTTTATAACATTGGAGAAGACAAAATAGTTTTTGAAGAAGACAAAATAGTTATGGTGGAATCTGGTAAAAAAAATGAACCTCTATGGAACTTAGATTTTGATGGGGTTGTTAGTAAGGAAGGGTCAGGAGCAGGTGTATAGGTCTCAAATTCAAAAACCAACCATTCACAAGGTCATTCCTATAAGCTAAACTTTCAATGTACCAAAAATATAGCTGAATACGAAGCCTTAATGTTAGGGTTAAAACTTTTAAAGAAGCTTGGTGCCAAGAGAATTTTGATTCATGGTGACTTTGAACTGATAATAAAAAGGATCAAAGGTGAATACTCTACTAAAAAACCAATATTGAGAGCTTACATGAATGTTGTCCTAGATTTTCTAGAATGCTTTATTGAGTATGATTTATCAACCATTCCCAGAGACCATAACATTCTAGTTGATAGTCTAGCTACCTCAGCAAATACCTGCAAAATACCTTTCCATCCTAATCGCCAATACACGGTTGAAGTAAAGAACATACCAGTTGTCCCAGATAACATCAGATATTGGCAAGTCTTTGTAAATTATGAACAAATTGAATTTTTTTTACAATCAAAGAATGAATTTGAATGTTCCAATATAGATGTTGATTTTGATGATGAAGGAGAAAGTGTGGATAAGATAGATTCAAAAGAAATAGATAAAAAACAAGAAGATTTGGAAATATTGCAATTGAAAGATAATGTTTTTCCTAGAGGGTTAGTCCCTTTAGAGGAGTTGTTTTATTTTAATGATGTAGCCAAAAATCCTAAAATTGTACCTACTGGAGCTGAAGTTGAAGGTTGAAACATAGGAACTGAACAAGAACCAAAAATGATTAATCTGTCTAAATCTTCACCCCCTTCTCAAAAGAAGAAATACATATACTTGTTCAAAGAATTCATAGATGTTTTTGCATGGAGTTATGAAGATATGAAATTTTATGACACCAACATTATACAACATAAAAATTCTTATAAAAGAAGACCAAAAACCTTTTAAACAGAAACTTAGGAGTGTTAGCACTCTATAAATTTGTTCGGTTGATAAAACAAACGACAGAGGTAACCTACAAACCAACTTTAGAGATGAGTACTGGCCTGCTCATCTCAGAGAGGGGTCTCTCGTGTCACTTGGTGTTTCTTTGGAAATCAATGTCTAGGTTTTTGGTGTTTCTTTGAAATCACCGTCTAGGTTTAGTTTTTTTTCTGGGGTTATAAATTTGTTAGCAAGGAAGGGGAGGACACTGAGGGCTATGGAGTTGAATTTTCAAAAAAGAATAGGAACATTGACTGGTCAGTAGAACTCTCCATAGGATAAAGGCTAAATGAGGCGATGAATCTGAGTTATAATTTGTACTTTGCAGAGTGTAAGAAGAAAGGAGAAAACAAGTAATTGAATCAGAGCATTAGTGAAATGAATTATGAATTAGTTATGAAGAAACTTAAACAATTTAAATTGATTAAGCCAAGAGCATCATAAGATGAATTTTGGGCCTTTAAACTATCCAATTTAAACATAAGACAATGTTAACGGAATAAAAAACATAGGAAATACATACAAAGAGAGAAGACAAAACTCATATCACCAACATTAGAATATTTTCATGGAGACTTCAAAGACTTCTACATATGTATTCTATTCAGCTTCAGAAAATTACAATTGAGTTCAGAACAACTAGAATTGTGCCCTTGCACTTCTGCCAACATTAATACATTTGGAACTTCTAATACTTATACAATTTGAGTTCCTTCAGTTAGAAACCTATTACAATAGCTGAACTAAAACGTGTTAGCTTCTAAAATTGATTGCAATGATTACAAATGATAGTTGTGGTATGGGAACCGATTACAATGATTAACAAAAAAAAAATTATGATCCAACTGTTGATTCTTTTGACGCTTCAGCTTCTTCTTTGCCACTTATTCTATTTTGGTCTTCTGTCTGATCTTTCATATTCGATGACACCTAGACATCATCTGTTGGATCTTGGAAAACAACACTTTATTTTACCCAACCACACTATCTCCTTCCATTGTAAGTCAGAAGGGATATCATAGTCCATCATTTCTTTGATTAGGATCTCCAGGTCAATGCAAGAGGCATATGTCATGACTGGTAGTCCAATCTTCATTTTTTTGAACTGATTCAAAATCTCAAAATTTGTAATCAAATTTTCAACGAGGGTTGCTCCTTTCAAGTTTTCCTCCAGGTTTTCAAACTTGGAGTGATCCATCCTGCATTGAGTGAGGCAAGAGTTTTATTCCTCCTAATCATACAATTTTCCTTTGCCATACCAAAATGGTGGGAGGCATTTGATGAAGAACTCTTCAAACAAATCCTTGAATTCCTGTACACTTTGCTCCATTTGTGTGGCCTTAGTTTGGACTGATTTTAGCAGGTTATGTTTGGTAATAACCCTCCTGGCCCAGATGATCAATGTAGTTCTATATTTGAAACCAATGGTCTGAAATTTTGTAGTAGGGATGGAATTTAGCAGGTTTATTGAATTTTGAGCCCACTCTAATGGCTTCTTTGCTAAGGTCTCATTTACAACAATGCACATGCTTCTGGATTTGATGGCCATGGTGTATTTATCATTGATGAAGTTTAAGTACACTCTGAACTTGGAAGATTCAACACAAATAAAATACCAGATGATGTGTTTGGATCCCTACAACAATCCTTTGCGTCTCAATCTTATTTTCATCTTGTTTATCCTCTCCTGCAAAGCTTGATTCTCCTTTTGAAATTGAGCCATAATTTCATATTTTGTTTTCATTTACTACTTCAATTTATCTATGTCTCCCTTTAACCCTTTGATTTCTCCTACCTTTGGGCTAACTTGTGACATAGCCTGGAAAAGTCCTTCAGTGCTTGGCCCAGGTTCTGCAGTAGAAGGTGCAACTACAAAAATGTCCAGTAGCTCTATCTGTCCCTGTGACCAATTCACATTTTCTTGTTCTAGTTGTAATACGTTAGCCTTGTAGTTCAATGCCTCTTATCGAAATGCTTCCTTTTCCTGTTCTAGAGCAACCGGTTCTATTGTTTGTGGATGCTCTATGGTAGACATTTTTAGTTTCTTCTTCAATGTTTGAATCAGCTTGTCCTTTTCATCTAATGAGGATTTCACTCCTTGAGGGCCTTCAGATTCTAGCCTCTTGACCTGAGTTTTCCAAGCTCTGTTGGATACCTTTTCTTGCCTTAACTTCCCTTCTAACTTTATTTCATAATTTGACAGCTTTGAATTCTTCAAGATTAGGCCCAAGTAATCTGAATACAACATATCACTGGTATTCCTATGGAATTTGACTTTTTCTGGAGCACTGATGTTGTCATATTTTAGCTTGATCTCATATACTTTGTCTTCATCTGCAAATGTTATATTAAATGTCCTCTTTTCTATATCTCTTACTATGAACATAGAAGACTTGTGCTGAGAAATATTTTCTACTTCAGGGATTAACTCCGTCATTTCACCCATAGCCAAGTTTACTTTCTCATCATATTGTTTTTCCAAATCTTCTTTAGATTGATAAGATGCTCCAAATTCCTTATCAAAGATGTGCTTTTTGTTGCTGAAAGTTCTTCAGCTGCCTTCACTTTGGAGCTTTCTTCCTTTCCCAACCTCTACAGTGTTGGTTCCATTCTCCACCATATCCATATTAACCTGTTCTTTAGGCTCTTCCTTATCTAGATCCACTATCTATGGGGATTGTGTGATCTTCATCTTCTTAGGGGAATTTTGCTGATCACTGGTACCCATGGCTTATGAACTGCTTCTTTTGTTGTAAACACTTATTTTGGGAATTTTAACTATCATCTTTTGAGGAGTTTGTTGTGTTTGAGTCTGTTGCAAGGTTTCCTCCACTTGATCTGTTTGATCTGGTTGAAATATTGCTTCCATATAAGCACAGACTTCTATATTTTCCAATTTGTCAAAACCCTCAACATTTTCATGCTCATAGGGGGCCTGTTTGTTCATTAGTCTTCTCTTAGATATGATCTGATGTGGATCATATCTTCTTCCCTGTAGCTATGCAAAACCAAACTCTTTGAGATTTTCTTGGACCTGAGATAAGCATGATCTAGTCTTGACAATGAAGGGTCCAATGATGAAAGGAAATTTAAGGTTGGAGGCTTTGTGCAATTTCAGGAAATGTTCTGTCTCTGCTATGATTCTTTTCCTAATGAATTCAAGGGAAAAGACTCTCGGTGTCAGAAAAATAGGCAGAAGATAGGGGGATTCATGACAACCATAAACCCAGACCACTGTTGAATTCGTGAACATTACCATGTCCCCCACTCTATTTTCTAGATTTGGTTGTAAATTGCTCCTCATGTCATCCAAGACTCTTGGTAGGGTGGTGTTGAAAATCAAGTTGTTATCCCTGGACATGACCTTGTTGATTAAAATGAGCAACGTGATCCTTTTACATTCAGTTGATATGAATGATGCTTTAGGGAACTCTCTCTTATTTGTTTCCAGGAAAATATTCAGCAAGTATGTGTAATATATGAAATGTCTTGGTGACTGAAAATTCACTAGTTGTTTGTGGATATTATCAACTATAAATTGATCAAAGTTGACACAGACTGACGGAGTAGACTTTGACTGAAAAAACTCTAACAGAAAACCCAACATGACCTCGACCACATGCTTGTCATTATCTAGACCTAAAATTTGAACTAGTAGGGAACAAACCCATTGGTCCTCAATAACCATGATACTCACACTCATTGGCAAAGACAGACTTTTGGAAAGATGCTTTGGTTTGACAATTGTTTGTAAGAATAGGTCTTTGACTTCTAATGGATACTCCCTGTAAACCATAATTATCTTTTCTTCCTCGAATGGTTCAGACATAGTGGAGAAGGACTCTGGTATGTCGAGGGTGTCTCGAATTGACAGACTCTACCCTACACAGGACCTCAGACCCTTCTTTATTGACGACAACTTTCTCTTCCTGTGAATACTGCTCTACGCACCAACCTATGAATTCGGAGAAAGGGAACATGACCTTAATAGCGTAAGGGAATATAGTGGTATGGACTGCTTCAAGGAAGGGTATCTGCTTCCCTACATTATCAGATAGATTAGCTCTGGACACAGAGATGGGCGAGATGGTGATTTTCGAGTTGAACACATATGAATCTCGATCAATTAAGGATTCTTCATTTGACATGGGGTCTTGCTCTGTTACTGACATAATGATAGGATCCATGGTGGCAATGAAAAATACCAATAAATGAGAGGAAAAGGTGTGATCTTGGCGTACTGTTGAGATTCAGTTTGAATGGAGTGGTCGCACCAACTTTCAATGTTCCAGTATTTGAAAAAACAATAAAATAAATGATGAGCCCCCTTTTATATACTTTCTTGATTTCGAGGGCACGAAAAAGTGGTTTGGGGAAACCCGCCTCTTGCCCTGAAATTCATCTAGTGGCACCACGTGGTCCCAACCCAAAACCGTGGTTTACTTTTCAGCCCTCTTTCAGGAATTATCTTTCATGCAACTCCTCTCCCCGAAAAGATCCCCAACTGTTGATTTGTAGCACTGTGATCTGTGACCTATCGAGTCCCATCAACTCTGTACTACTAATATATTTAGCCTCCTCCTGCAAGACTTGGCCCTGTCATCTAGTTTTTCACGCCTCCACATCAGTTTAGCACCTCGCTAAGTCTTGAAAACTATATTTTACACAAAAAGTTTTATGGTGATAACATGGGCTCAAATTGGGGATGTTATCCTCCCTACGAGGTAGAAAAGAACGACAGACTGGGTGCCTATATATCGGTCTATAATTTACTCCTTCAATTGAATTTACCAACATATTATTAAGAAAACTCAAAATATACTCAACATAACTTAGGGCCTTCGCTTCGGGCTTCAATTTTTGTTGATTTAATTCCAACTACTTCAACTGAAAAACAAAATGGCTATATACAATGAATGAAAATGGTGATAGTTCTAAATGATATAATGTTTGAGAAACCTTCCTTTCATAGGTCCTCCTCCAACTATGTCTCCATTATTCTCTTGCATCAGATAAGCATTATTCCCATGGTATGCCACAATTTTTAAAGGTCCCAGCCCTAGATGGTCAAATTTCCCATGCTTTCCTTTGTCTTCATTTCTGTCATCCCATTTCAACACCAAGTCTCCCACTTTGAAATCATCCTCCTTGGTATGTATTTCAAAAGCATTTTTACTCTTGTCTTGGTGTAGCTGAGAATTGTTGAAGGATTTTTCTCTTGTTTGCTGGACAATGATCAGTTCATCTGTTCTCCTTCAAGTGGCATTTGTTTCAACATCTTGCTCCTGTAGAAACCTCATCACTGGAAATCCTAGTGTAGTAGGAAAAATTTCCTCTGTGCCATACACAATATGGAAGGGTGAAGTAGAAATATATATTTTTGTAGTAATCATGTTAGCCCATAGTGCATGGATGAGATTTTTTTGCCAAGCTTTTTTGTTATCTTGCAGCAACTTCTTGACAATTTTGGTTAAGATTTTATTTGATGACTCAGCTAACCCATTACCTTGAGCTAACCCATTACCTTGAGGGTAATAATATGTGGAGTGGCCAAGAGTGATATTATAATCACTGCAAAATTTTTCCATCTTCTTGGACTTAAATGTTGTTGCATTGTATGTAATGATTTTGATTGGACACCCAAACCTGGACAAAATATTGTTCTCCAAAAACTGAATGATAACAACATATGTGGCCTACCTGGTGGAAAATGCCTCAATCCACTTGGTGAAGTAATATGTGGTTGTCAGAATCCATTTGTGTTGAGCTGAGGACTGTGGATGAATCTCTCCTATGAAATCAAGGCCCCATTGTCTAAAAGGTTCTTCAACAGAGATGAGTTTCAATGAAAAAGGCTACAATTTTCTCTTCCCATAAAAAAATTGGCATCCATGACAGCTTGAAACCTCTTTGTAGACATCAGAAAAAATGTTAGTCCAATAGAACCCAACCCTTAATATTTTATGCACTATAGTTTTCCAATAATGGTGTCCTCCAAAATTACCTTTATGGAATTCTATGATGGTCTTCTCTACTTCTTCCTCCAGTAAACAACTCAACAATATTCCTCCTGGATCCTTCCAATATAGAGATTGATTTACAATACAAAACATTTCTTCTTTCAGCTTTAAAAACCTAAATAAATGATATCAACATATCATGAGGAGTCAAGGAATTTTTGGGATACCTGAAGGGCCTTTTCCTCCTCTGAATCTGTTGACAAGTCATCAATGAAATTTATTCCCAAAATCTCACAATTTGCCTATGCCATCATGTTTTCAAGTCCCTACCCCATGATCAACTTTGTAGGTTTGATCTCAAGGTCATATTCCAACAACATAGTTATCCACTTTCCCTTTTTTCCCTCAGGACCAGGCTGAGTTAAAATGTCTATCACAGAACTGTTGGGTACATAGGTGGTGGTATGAGAATGCAAGATGTAAACTCTGAACTCCTTTAGGGACTTGACCAGTGCATATGCCTTTTTTTCCATGATATCATACTTCAATGGGGCATCCCTTAATGTCCTGCTATAGTATGCTATAGGCTTCTAAAAAATTTGCTCATCCTTATGTAATAAAACACCATCAATTGTGTTCTCTGAGGCAAAAGAAGACAATATAAATTATTTTTCAAAATTAGGATTGGATAGTAATGGGGCCTTGGTCAATGCCACTTTAATGTATTCAAAGGATTTTATGGCTTCTAGGGTCCACTTTATCTCATTTCCTTTATTGAGCATGTTAGTGATATACTTTATGATTTCAGCCAGGTTAGGGATGAATCTTCTCATAAAATTCACTTTACCCATGAAAGATTGCACTTCTTTTTTGCTTCTGGGTGTGCCAATTTTTAAGATCCACTCAACTCTTCTCGGATCTATCTTTATCCCCTCTTTTGAATAATGTGACCAAGCAACTTCCCTTCTTCCATGCCAAAATTTGACTTCTTGGGGTTCAATGAAATTCCAAACTTTCTACACTTTTGAAAATCCCTCCTTAGATGTTTAATATGTTCTTCATCAAAAGTTGAATACAAAATGATATCATCTAAGTAAATAACAATGAATTTGTCTTTCTCATCAGCAAAAGCTATGTCCATAACTCTTTGAAATCTTTATCCTACATTCATGAGCCCAAAAGGCATCTTGGCATACATGAAAGTACCCCATGTTGTCGTGAATGTTGTCTTCTCCTGATCATCAGGGTGCACCATGATTTGATTGTACCCAAAGAAACCATCCAGCATTGACATCTAAGAACCTACCACTTTCTGTAGAATGTGATCCATATTAGGCAATGGGTAGTTTTCCTTGAGAGACATCCTGTTTATATTTATGAAGTCCACACACAACCTGATCTCACCACTCTTCCTTCTGACAGGCACCAAATTTTCCACCCATTTAGAAAACCTCAGAGACACTATGATATTGGCTTCAAACAACTTCTTTATTTCTTTCTCAAGCAAGGGAAGCAGGAAAGGATTTATTCTTCTTAATTTATGTTTGAAGGGTTTATGATCTTCTTTGATTGGGATCACATGCTGAATTACCTTGGTATCATAAAATTTCATATATTCATAGCTCCAGGAAAAGACATCAGGGAATTATTTCATTAAATTGATATATCTTTGCTTAACCTCTGTGTTGAGTGTCTTGGACAAATTAATGATCTTGGGATCTTCCTGGGTCCCAATGTTACAATCTTCAACATCTCCCTCATTTACAGTAATCTTAGGATTCCTGGCCACATCATTATTATCAAAAAGATTCTCCATTGGGACCAAGCCTTTGGGAATGATGTTACCTTTTAGCTTCACTATTTCTCGACCAACAATTTGATTTTTGAAATAACCATAATTTCTGAACACCGCTGCATATTCTTCTTCACCACAATATTCTTCATCAATATTCAAATTTTCAAATTCATCCTCCATCTTGAGGAAACTTTATATTTGTTTATCATCTTCAAAAACTTGTCAGTACTTAATATTATCTGGTACTTCTGGCCTGTGTTTGACCTCAATCTCATATTTTCTGTTAGGGAAAATTGGAATTTTAAAGACTTAGGCTGAAGTAGCCAGGGCATCAGCAATATGATTCTTCCATATTGGGATCACTGAAAGTTTATATTCTGGAAATTTCTCAAGAAGATCAAGAACTATATTTTTGTAGGCCCTCAACCTAGGATGGTTTTCTTGGTATATGCCCTTTATATGATTGATAATCAACTCATAATCTCAATGTACAACTATTCTCTTAGCACACATTTCTTTCAAAGCCTTCAATCCCAACACTAATGCTTCATATTCAGCCATGTTGTTGGTGCAATCAAAAGCAAGTTTATAAGAACACAGTTTTGTATTTCCTTTGGGGAATTTGATCCACACACCAACCCCTTCTCCTTCTCTGCTAACAGCCCCATCAAAGATCATATTCCACATTTGATTCTCTACATCATTTTTCTGCTCCGAAATTTTCTCAATCTGCTGATCAGATTTGTCTTTGGGAACCCTATCAATCTCTGGCCCTTTCTCTTCAAAACACAAATCATTGAAGAAAATGGAAGAACCCAACTTAGTCTCCACAGAGTATATGGGATGGTTATTCGGTTGAGCCTTGTTACTGACCATGTATTTGAGAAAAACCTCCCTGTAAAATCTCCTATCTTGACCAAAGACAGGGATGGTGGCGTATGACATATCCATCTATAGAGTTCCTTTTAACTTTGTGGCCCATGATCTAGACAAAAACATGCCAAACTTGGGAGGGATATTAGTAACCACTACATCCATGACCATATTCTTTGCTGGAATTTGAGACAAAGATACCACCAGATATTTGATTAAGACTAGGAACTTTACCTTCCTTGAATCAAAGGAGAAGAGATATTTGTAAGGCCTTGTAATATCCAGGCCCAATTGGTCCGTGACCACTTTGGGCATCAGGTTATGGGATGCTCCAAAATCTAACATAGCATTGTGCAGAGTCATATCATGGATCTTCAAACTGACATTGAAAGGGGGGACTTCATCAACATCACTACTGTCCTCTACACATGGGCCAAACAAGATGGCAGGATGGTCGTCTTGTATGTTAAAAGTGTCAGAAGTTTGTTCTATATTGAGCATTTTGATGATCTAATTTCTATATTCATTGTTCTTTATTAATTTGTTGAATGGTACAAAGATTTTGATCTTGGCCATTTCACTTTCAAAATTAAAAGAAGATAAGGTTTTCTCTACCTCTTTGATGACTTTCTCCTTTCTTGCTTCAGGCACTTTCTTCTGAGGTTCCTCCTTCTGCTTTCCTTTCTCCACAACATATCTTGCAACATAATCCTTTTTAGGATGACTTGAAGAAGGTATATTACTCTGATCTTCTTTGTTGGGATTTATCTTTGGAGGATTTCACTTAGGAGTATTTCCTTTTGAAGTATTTGTAGGCACCTTTTGGTTTCGTAGATTATATTGCTTCTAGAATTGCATGATGGCGTTTTGTAACCCTGTCTAGTAATATTCCCTTTCTAATGAAAACCTTTCTTCATCCTCCTGCATGAAGATTTAATTTTCATCCATGAACTGGTCATGTTCTTATTTAGTCAAAAACACCTATGTTTCATTAGCATCACAACAATGCATGTTTTCTTCAAAGGTTCCATCAAAATTTTCATTTACATAATTATTTTGAAAGGGAGGTCTTAACTGTTGTTCACCCTGGTTCCTCTGCTCTCTTTGTTTGATTTGCATAACTGTTGGTTTTCTTTGATTTCCGGTTGGAGCATCAGCATGTTCTCTGGTGTTATGCTGACTGTCCAAAGACATCCTCTCCATCAATTTCTCCATGGTCTTCATCATCGTTTCAAACCACTCTTCTGATGTCTATGAGTTGAAGGATGTTCTTTATCTTGAACCTTGTTGATGTCCCTGTTAGAGTTTGATTTGATATTTCCTGAATCCATCAGATTTACTTCAACTTCTATTGCATCAGTCATCATATGATCTAATGAAGAAGATCTTATTTCCCTTAATAAGAAAGAAAAATCACTTTCAAAGGAATCAACATATCTAAGTTGAGCAGCTTTAGGAGGGGGTTTTACTTCAGTAGGAATTAAATTATAGACCTTTATAAATCTGGCTCAAAACTACTACAGTGTTTCATCAAGTGACCTTCTCATGTTGTTATACTAAGTTAACAACTAAAGGGGGTTTTTCTTGTCACCCCACTTTGCAAGAAAAATGGTTTCAAAGGCTTCAAAATCTACGATATTGGCTATTGGGAGACCTCTGAACCACTTTCTAAATTCTATTGAAATACTTTCTGCAAACAACCTCATTTTTTCATCCTCAAAATCCACTTATTCTAAGTCTATAAAATCATTGAACCAGTATAGATGTTTTTGGGCTGACACATTGCCTTCAACATCATACAACTTAACCCTCATATTATACTCCTGGTGCAAATCATGTAACTGAGCAGGTAGAACAAGAGGGGAAAACCTAGCTTCCGTGGTTGTTGTAAGGAATTGAAGTGGTTGTTGGTTCTAAGTATGAATCACAAGAGGCTTTTTAGAGGAAACTAAATTAAATCTTGGAACCTCTTCTTATCAAATATGACCTCGTTCAAACAAGACTTTGATTTAGTTATAAATAGAGCTTACTCAAATTTCACATCAAACTCGAGATATTCAATGCTTCTTACTCCATCTTTGGGCAAGGATATATATATGTCTAAACACAAGACTGGGATTATTGGATTTTCTTTTCTTTTGTGTACAATCATCTCATGATCAAACACAGGAATCACAGCTTCTGGGTATCGGTTTCTCCTGGTGTGAATTCTCTTAGGAGCCAAGATTTGTAGCCCAAACTACTTTGTGATACTGGTCTCTTGGTAATCGAGTCACTAGGGGAAATTTAGTCTCAGCCAATAAGTTGTTTGATTCACTGTCACCCTCAGGAATCAAATCTGAAGCTTTAAGTCATTATTTTCCCAGGGAAGATTTCAATTTCGATCCCCGACAACGACGTCGGAATGTTATCACTCTGTAAATTTGTTCGACTGATAAAAAAAATGATAGAGGTAACCTACAAACCAACTTTAGAGATGGGTACTAGCCTGCTCAGCTCAGAGAGGGCTCTCTCGTGTCACTTGGTGTTTCTTT
>SNQJ01S0025208.1:206762-217745 GCA_010110895.2 Picea sitchensis
AGTGGGTATGTGTTTAACCTATTTGGAGGAGAAATCAGTTGGATGAGAAAAAGACAGGTTGTAGTGGCACTCTCAACTACAGAAGCTGAATACATGGCAGCCACTCATGCAAGCAAGGAAGCAGTATGGTTACAAGGATTGTGTTCAGGTATTGGGTTGGTACAACAAGCGATGAGATTAGATTGTGGTAGTTAGAGTGAAATATTCCTGGCAAAGAACCTATCTTATCATTCGAAGACAAAGCATATTGATGTTCAGTATCACTTTGTGAGAGACATGGTTGAGGAAAAGAAGGTGTTGCTCGAAAAGGTTGACATTTTGAAGAATGTTGCAGATTCATTGACAAAGTCTATGAGCACATAAAATTTCTCCCAGTGTAGAGTAACAATGGGCATTGTTGCCTTGGATTATTGACTATATAATCCCCTAGACCCTTGGATGCAAAGAAAATAACAAGTGGGAGAATGTTGGGTATGTGTTATATTCTTTGCATGTGTGTGTGTGGGCACGTCAAATATGACAACTACATCTGACAATCCCTCATACTAGTTCTTTGTCTGTGCCATGTGCATTAGATGCTTTCCTAGGGGGGTCCCAGGGGGTGCAGGTATGCCCCCCTAGTTACATGCAACGTTTGGGGCAGTGCCATGAATTTTTTTGTTTGGGTGGTTTTTCCTATTTTTAGAGGATTTTGTTATTTTTAGCAGTTTTGTAAATTAATCCTGGATTAAGGGATTGGGTTTTGGTATCTATGGAATACCTAAAAACATTTTATATATTGTATGGTGAATGGTAAAATTAAACATCCTGAATATAAGAAAGGTTTTCCCAGTTGAGGGTTTCCGGTATAAATCTCTATGTACTATGTGAATGAGCCATTGATTAAATTCTGTTTTGCTTAATAATCTATATGAATTGCTTTACTTCACAAGTTTAAAACTTACAAGACTCCCTAGAGAAGAATGATGTCATGGTTTTTAAGTGTTGTCGATAGTGGTTGAGCTCAAAAAGGTTTAGTGAGGGATTTATGCTATTGTTTCCAACTTTCCATGTTTATGGCTCTACACCCATTTTCAATGTACAAAACCTAATAATGATTCCTATATCCCTATTGAAGGCCAATTAAGTTATGTTATGTTGGGTTGAGGACTTGTTCATGGCTCTTGATGACAACTTGTTCACCCATCCATGGTCTTGAGTGGTGACCTGAGGAGTTGTTCATGGTGCTTGAGCTAGATATGATATGTTTGGGGATTGATTTGTTGTTTCCCTTCCTTTACCATCCAGGTTAAGGGCTTGAGGTTTGTTCCCTACCACAACCATGGTGAAGGCCATGAGACCCATATGTACATAGTATGAAAAACATATAAAAGGTGATGGTATAGGTGTTGCTCATGTAACATGATCTTGAGAAGGTTCAATTATGGATTAAGTCCTTTACTCCCCCCTTAACCATTTTTAGGTGTTAAGACCCATTTCTAGGGAACAAAACCTACTCATGGAACTTGCATCCTACAACTTGGAGGCCTTCAATGAAGCCTTAAAAATGAGTGATGTGTTCATTAAGGCCTCTCTACCTTTCCTTATTCCAAAAAACCTCCTAATGGTATCCTTATCCAAGTTTTATGCTAAGGACCCCCTAGAGAGGAATTTTGTTGTGGTTTCTAGGTGTTGTTCATGATGAATAGCCTAAGAAGTGTCATTTAGGCCCCTCATATCCCTTGACATTGGTTATACCTTAATAGTAATTATTGGTTCATGTATGGGTTATTTTCCCATATTTCTACCTAAGTCTCATTATTTTTATAGTGATAATTACTAAAAAAGATTACCCCTTCATAAAAAAATCAAAGAGTAAATATCTATTCTTAATACAATTTAAAAAAACAAATACTAAAATCCTTTAATTCAAATAATTATTACTTATTTTTTTATATATACTCTACTCAATATGAAAATGTAGAAATAACCTTTGATTTCTCCCATACCCTTTGAGGCCAAGAGAGGGTTTGGTAAGGAAGATTTCTTAATTAAGGCGGGTTTTCTATAAGGAAAAAACATAATTCGATTTCACCCATACTCTTTGAGGCCGAGACAGGGTTTGGTAAGGTAGGATTTCTTAATTAAGGAGGGTTTTATTTAAGGCATAAACATAATTCAAATTAGTTACCCTTCTAATTCAACCAAACAAGCCCATCCGAGACCGATCAGACCGAGCAAGGAGACTCTGGTACCTATCTCTTTGTGAGATATGCTACCCTTGCTTCTACCATATCCTTTTCTTAGTCAACTGAACCATTAACATATTCCTTTTCTTCTCCTTATTACTCTAATCGAGGGCCATCTGAGACCAATCATACCGAGAAAGGAGGCACAAGAGTATTGTTGAGGGAAAGGAGGCACAAGAGTGTCGAGGGCCACCCATATGCTTTGAGGAGACATGATTTGGTAAGGCGGGCTTTCTTTAATGCAATTTTTTCGAGGGGAAAGAGGCACGAGAGGGAAATTTGAGACCAAGGGAAAGGATGGAAAGATCATACCAAGAAAGGAGGATCAAGACTATCGAGGGAAAGGAGGCACGATACTATGGGAAATAATGGTGAGTATAACCTTTGCACACTCAAATTTTGCATGTATTTGATAATTAATAAAAGGGATCCCTGCTCAACCTAGGTTTTGGGCATATTTTTTCACCACTATTCCATCACATCCAGGCCCTACTTGACCATTCCCCAAGTCGTAATATGTTATTTCTTCATAACCCCAAGCCCAGATTCTTGCAATCAAGCATGAAAGGCCAACTAAGTTTGATGACTCTTTGAAATGAAAAATTGAAGGCCATAATATAAAACCAAACTCTGCAATTGAGGGTCATGGAAGGAGATATGCCATGTGCCCTTAACATGGAAATTTCTTCTTCTCCTATCTTCTCTTTCATGCAGTTTCAAGATCATTCAAATCTGAAACTTTCCTCTTTCAAATATGGATAATTTAACCAAAGGCGTATTATTATATTCTTTTTTAGTTTTGGTCCATTTTCCTTTAGTTATGAGAAAGTGATAACAAACCCAATCCTCTCATTGTTGTTATGTTCAACCCGGGCTTACTTACTTCATGTACCTTGAATATTTTTGCACATATAATAGTCTCATGGCCTCGAAACCATCATTCTATTCACTCTGATATTTACCAACACTAAAGGGTTTGAATGTATATTATTTGATTTCATATTTATCATTATAAACTCAACCTCAAAATGATTTTTTTAATTCCCATTACTCATTATAAGTATGAGCATAGTTTGGCCTATATTACTCATTACAAGTATGAGGAAACTTTGGCCTATATGAAGCCTTTGAATTTCCCAACACTTGCAAGGTTTGAATAAAACACCATTTCACCTACTTGCATTGGATTTAAAATATTAAAAGAGTGTCATACTCAATCATAAGCAATCTATCATGGCTCGTTTGAATTTTTTTTTAATTCTTGTCTTACCTTATAAATGATAGAATAAGCTTTAGTTTCGGGTTATATTTCCCATGTATGTCATACATGATGATTGTTGTGCTTGTGGGAATCATGCTTCATTAGTTCAAACCAAAAACCCATATGAATTTGATCCCAAAACCCATATGAATTTGCTTCATTAACAACGTTTTACAATGAAAAACATTTTTAGAGTCGTTCCTAATTTCACATGCTTACTATTAATCACTTACATAGAATTGGGCCTTTACTATCACTTTTACAAACACAATTTGCCTCATTTGTTAGTCAACATACGTTCCCTCACTTTTTCACTCTTTCTATAACCAACTATAAAAGTATCATAAATCAATGCATTAGATAGATGCACTATTTTTCTTCAATCATAATCTAGTCAATTTATGATTAATTGAATATCTTGGGTCTATAAGGTTGATTGTAAATTGCATTTGCATTTATATTTGGTTTGTTAGATGAGTTTTTTTATTTGTGGCTCCCATGATCCCAAAAGGGGATATGAAAAAGGGCCATATATGTATTAAGGGGTGTTGTGAGTGGGAAATCCCTCTACGGACTAGAACTTAGGGTTTTATTATGCATGCAGAAAAGACCTAAAGATTCCTACTTTCTACCGTCGTCCCAGACCTAATCCCCATTATTCTTAAGCAAATATGCAGTTAAGAAGATCAAGTGAGCATACCTTATTTTGGGCGTTTGATATCGATCCTTCTTCACGCTTTATCTCTCTTTGACTACAACTCTCCTCCCAAGGTTGATCTGCATTCACATAAGACAAACAAAGAACTCCACATGCATTTGATATATAGATTAATGGGTTAGATATTCAATCAACATGTATGAAATAAACCATGAAAACCTCATATGGTGGGATGAGAAAAGTACTTATTTATTATTAACTTCAACAAATCAACTTACAAGGATGAAGCCGACCACTTCTCCACGAACCTGGTCTTGGGCTCCTCTTCAACTATCCTCCAGATTCTTTTCTCTGTATTTCTCTTTGCACAAGGATGGCTAAAGGTTGGGACAAGGGGAATGCGCAATCAGGTATAGTTTATTTACTATGATTCTCCTCCTCCAAATGGGACCCCTAACCCTTCTTTTATAGGCTAGAAGAAGCTAGGTATTTGGTTGAACCCTAGGCCATGCATGGCCAAAAGGTTTAGTTAACTCACCCAAAGTTGTGTGTTCCATCAACAACTTTCCTTTTTTAATGCATTTGTAGGTACACACGGGTTGTCTTGGGTCATCTAGCATGTACATGCATGCAGTAATGTAGCAGGGCGTGTGGGCCTTTATAAAAGAGGTTTTTAAGAAGAGTTGTTCAGCAGTGTTTTGGAAAAGAAGGAATATGAGATGGCCTGGTGCCAGGTAAGCATGTATGGTGCAAATTAGGGTTATAACAAGGGGTGGGAGAAGAAAAATAATAATGTTTTATTTTCATTTTAATGCAGAATTAGATTAATTTTCCAAATTATACCAAATAGGCCATTTGTACTTGGGTGAGCCAAATATCCAACCAACTCTATTTCCTTTTCCACCTAATTTGTAGCCTCACTTGATCATATCCGAGATAAACCTTATTGTTCTGCCCACTAATGATGGCTAGAACCCTGATATTACTCCATATTTCATTGTTAAAGATAGATGGGGAAACCCACACTTGGATATTTTTATCCTGAGAGCCCCGAAAATTGCACCCTTTGATTTGATTATACTAATTTGAAACAAACTTACCAAATATGTAGAGGTCCCCACTCTTGTCCCAACTATTATTGATAAAGAAAACAATTGAAGAATATGCAAGTTCCATCTATGTCTCTTTAGGACCCCTAAAACGATCCTATGAAATTCCCTGTTATTATGAAATCCGGTGATATCACTTCCATTGTTAATCATGTTGCTATATGACCCCACCACATCCATTTTTCCTTCACCACTCAATTGTTAAAATATAATACGAGGATGATGATTTACTTTGAGTATATGCACTTAGAGGTATATGTCCCTATGTATCTTTCTTTGAGTACCCATTTCTCATTTCCATTAAATAATTATTGGTCATACACAAGGTGAAGCCTACATGATCCTTATGAGTATTTAAGATCTATATGGTGATCTCTATAACCATAAAAGTTTACTATGTTAGAAATTATGACATTTGATTCAATTTTGTATAGGTGTACTAAGTGAACTATGAAATTTGCATGGTATTTTTAAAAATTGGGTCATTTTGCTTACATTTATCTGGATAATTAGATCATACTTTTTTTCATTAGCAGTGCACACATAGTAATATATCAAGAAATTATTTATTTGCTTCAAACCTCTTTCTCCTTCCCATAGGGGTGGAATCATGAAGGTGGGTTACACTTTCATGACAATCGAGTCTCCAAAATTCTGAAAATCATTTTTTCAGCCAAACTAATTTTCTCTTTAGTCGAAAGTACAATTTTTCGGCTGAAAACTCTTCCGGTTGAACCTTTGAACATCAAATCAAACGACACCCTAACGACGCACTCGATTTCCATGTACAATTTTAGCCGGATGAATATTTTTTCATCCGCTAACGTCTTTTCGGCCGAAAGATATTCCAGCCGAAATAACGTTTCGGCCGAAATATATTTCGACCGAAAAGTTCTTTCAACCAAAACATTATTTCAGCCGAAATATCTTTCATCCAAAAAAATGTTTATATATTACCCGCACATCGCTCCTACCATAGCTTTTGCGAGTTCATAACTTGTTGTGTGGAGAGCATTTGTTGTTCTTGGCATTTGTTGTTGTTGTTGTTGTTGTTGGCATTTGCGGAGAGTGTTTTCTATGGGAGAACGAGCGGTGGACGTTGGAGCAGTGGTGGTGTTGTGGACATTGGAGCAGCGGGCATCATTCAAGTATGTTTAAATTAGAGTTATAATTTATAATAGAATTAGAATTTAGATTAGAATTAGATTTTAGATTAGAATTTAGATTAGATTAGAATTTAGATTTTTAAATTAGGATTTAAATTTGTTTTTTAGATTGTTGGCAGGGCCATATTCTTCCCTGTCCATGTATAGTTACAGGCCTGAATTTGAGCCTATACCTATACATGGACAGGGCGGAATATGGCCCTGTCCAATATGTTTAAATGTGTATAAATTTTAAACTTTAGAACAAATCCGAATTTAGATTAGAATTTAGATTAGATTAGAATTTAGATTAGATTAGAATTAGAATTTAGATTTTTAAATTAGGATTTAATTTTTTTTTTTAGATTGCTGACAGGGCCATATTCAGCCCTGACCATGTACAGGTAGAGGCCTGAATTCAGGCCTATACCTATACATGGACAGGGCCAAATATGGCCCTGTCCATTATGTTTAAATGTGTATAAATTTTAAACTTTAAAATAGGGCCGAATTTTAAATTTTTAAACAAAGTTGAATCTCAAAGTTGATTAAAGTTTTAGAAAAAATATATTTTTAGTTAAAAATTTGAGTTTAGAAATTTATTTAGAATGTTGACAGGGCCTTATTCGGCCCTGTCCATGTAGAATTTAGAATTTAGATGTTAAATTTATTTTGGAATTTTAGAATTTAAATTTTAAATTTCTATTTCTGGTTTAAATTTTATAATTTAGAAGTTTATTGTTTATTTTTGACAAGGCCTTATTTGACCATGTCCATGTATAGTGATAGGCTCGAATTCGGGCATGTACCTGTACATGGACAGGATCGAGTATGGCTCTGTCCCTTATGTTTAAATAAGTTTAAATTTTAAATTTTTAAACATGTTTAAAATATGTTTAAACACAGCCGAATTTTCAATTTTAAATAAGGGCGAATTTTCAATTTTTAAACAGGGCCAAATTTCAAATATTTTTAAATGTTTAATTTTTAGAAAATTTAAACTTTTAGTTAAAAAATTGAGTTTAGAATGTTGACAGGGCCTTATTCGACACTGTCCATGTACAGGGACAGGCCCAAATTTGGACATGTCCCTGTCCATGGACATGGACGAATATGGCCCTATCCATGTACATGGAAAGGGCCATGTCCATGTAGTACCTCAAGCAACAGGATAAGTAGATCTACAACTAGTAACAAAGGCCCAATTCCATATGAAATCCATACAATCGCTAAGCAAATAGACAGTGTTGCAGAAAATAGATAGAACATAGACTAGCTATTCTAACTATAAACAGTGAGACCAAGGGCTAAGAATGACTGCTACAGGGCCACCACTACCCTGAATAGTGCCCAAACTGAACAAAATTGGACTCTGGCAACAAATGTAAAGAAACATCACCATAAAGGACCTAGTACATATCACAATATTTCACAGACCTAACAAAAATCTTGAAATACAAAAATATGTCTATAGTAGTTGCTGCAATAGGAGAAAAATTAGTACAATGTTGACAAAAACTCCACTTTCTGCTAATATTATTGCTAATTTAAATTTTTAGTTATCAATTACAATCATGGAAACAATAAGGATAAAGGAAGTGTACATAACCATGAATCAAACCTATTGTAATCATACCAGCTAACTGTATAAGGTTGAACATGATGAAGTAATGAGCTAATATGATATGAGACCACAACAAGCCCTATGAACAAACTGAATTACACTGCATTTTTTGCTTAGAAGTAATTCCATCATATTCATTCATAATGACACTGATGTTGCATTCTTATTGATTAGGGTCCTACTCCTAGTATAGGATATGAATAAGACCTATACTGGTTGTGCTCATATGTTACATGTATGCACTTCTTATACCTTTTCATATTTATGGGATTGGTTCTATAACACCCTCTTTTCCTCCAATTTGTAATTAATCATAAAATAGGAATTTCCATGCTAATGCATGAGAAAAACGTAAATGTATTATTGTTTGAGTTGCCAATAACTTATTGTGGGGGTGAAGCCTTGAAAGTACTGGCCATGATATCACTAGAGGAAGAATGTGAGAACTATACAAGAGGGTTCATATATCAAATAACCCCAAATCTCCCTTGATAAGAACGACAAACCTCCTTCGAACCCCAAGGAAAGGAAATTAGTCAATGAAGAAAGGACCGGTGGTTGAATCACCAACCACCCCCAGGAATGAAAACATGGGTTGTCAGTCCGAAGTACCACAGGGACCTGCAGACCTGAGCTTCCTTCTGACAGAAGGAACCAGATAGGTCGGCAAACCCTCCTAGGTAAGAGGGACACACACACAGGGAGGGGGAGACACCAAACGAGGGTGGAAGCTCACAAGGGAGAGGTGTGAAGCTCTCCAGTGAATTGCAAATAGAAGGTCGTGAGCTTCATGTCGAAGAAAAACTGAGAAACCTTGCCGAGGCCACAACCAAGTGAGAAAGCTCCGAGTTTCAGAAAACAGGACCCGAACATAAGTTGAAACAAAGAGTGAACCCTCAAGAACTGTGAGAATTTCCATGGTGATATCATGGCTTGGCACAGGGGTGGCCAGAGTGCTAAGAATGAATGCCTTTGATCCTATGGTTGGGTGGAAGGATGAACACCCATAGTTAGTTGGTTGGCAGTAACTTGTAATAGATAAGTGATTTCTTACCCTATGTAATTTATCTGTAATTGTGTATGAATCAGCTATACTGTGTACGTTGCAGGAATTGGGCATATTTCTTAATGGATATACTATATTCCCCTTATTTATGCTTGATTGTATAATTAGGCCAGTAAGAAAGCATATGGTTAGGATAGGTTTTATACCTGTAAAATACTTGTGCCCTATGGTGGCATAAGCCCGAGTCACGAACTGTGTGTTCGTCGATCGTGGACACAGTTTCATGTATGCATGTAAACCTTCCTAATCCTTTTGAGTCCCTTGGAGGATGAAGCTTGTTAAGCTCAGGAAGGATAGTGAGTTTCAAAGAAGGAACGTCGACATTAATGCCTCGACCCCTTTCAGCCTTCGTAAGTAGAAAGGAATCGAGACCGTAGTTTCCAAGATCCCTGGGAGTTACCTGGACCATCCACTTGTAGAGGACACATGGCTGCTTGTCGACATTTCGGCACATGGGAAATGCAAGGGAAAGACCCCTTGTCTTTGCAAGTCATGAAATCCCGGTATGCGAAATCCCAAATCAGTGTAGAGTGAATAGGTTTTGTCGTTTCGGCACCCGGGAAACCCAAGGGAAAGACCCCTTGTCTTCGCAAGTCATGAAAGCTCAGTATGCAAAATCTTGAATCAGTGTAGAGTGAATAGGTTTCAGCATTTCGGTACCTGGGAAACAAAAGGGCAAGACCGCTTGTCTTCTCAAGTCGTGAAAGCTTGGTATGTGAAATCCTGAATCAGTGTAGAGTGAATAGGTTTTAGCACCGGGAAACCCAAGGGAAAGACCCCTTGACTTCGCAAGTCGTGAAAGATCATTAGATGTCATACAAGAACCTACGTATTAGAATTCAGGGTGTGTAGAGGGAAGGGGATGACAGTTTGTTGTTCTCTGGAGTCTTGAAAGCCAAAGGCTCGGGTGGATAGGTGGCACATCCTAGATGTAGGAGCTATGTGGATGACAAGTGGTACATTCCATAACAGGGGTCACATGGAGGTGACAGGTGGCGTGTTCTCATCACAAGGAAGGAGTCAACACCCCGTTGACCTATATCGCGTTTCGGGGTTCGACATTCCAAAAGGTAAGGAACACTTGCAACGGGACTTGTGAAGTCGCGAAACCCGAAAGAGATAGGCGTTGAGACTTACGTCCTAGCAGGAGGTCACATGACACCGAGACAAAGGTGGAGCCGAGTACCTTAGCCCATTTCGAGTTTTGGGATTTACAAACACTAGTTTTGTTTGGCCTGTGGTCATAACCAATGATCACATGAAGGTGGACAAGGGAAGAACTAGCCTACGCTAGGCCCCCATAGGATTTTGGGGACTCTATCTCATGAAAAAGAGTGAAGATTTTACTATATCATAGTGGGTGTGTGACAAATTGGTATCAGAGCATGGTTACAACACTTGGCCTACTTGGGCTCGTGTACGAGCCATGTAAGGAGATATTGTTATCTGCATTTTCCCTTTAAGCAGAAAAACTTCTCGATCGAACTGTAATTTGGGAATTTCTTTAACCCCTGTGTTAAAATGGTAACTACTCTTATAGGAGTAAGGATGCACTGATCAATATTATTGATAAGACCTGAGTGTGAATAATAGAGGTGGAATAAATTATGCTATGAAGTTGCACGAGCAAGACAAGGGACATGAACTGAGTTGTTCTGTTACAAAGTGTGATTATGGCTACCTACTAAAGCAAGTAGAGTCTCTTGCAATTGAGATGGATGGTTAGGTAATAATTAAGACCCAAATGAAGAACTCCTTCATGATTTAGGAAATTTGGTAAGGACTGGTAGGATCCTTAGAAAGTTATAATTACTGCATTATTAAAAGACTAAACCCTGAGCATATAACTCCTCATGGTTGAGAGGACCGATGAAAATATATAGGGTTAGATT
>SNQJ01S0025209.1:22973-33304 GCA_010110895.2 Picea sitchensis
TCTAACAATTGGTATCAGAGAAGGTTCCTTTTATCTAAGGGTAGATCCTAGAGCTTAAACATGACCAGCCATGAAGAAACTTCAACCAATAAGGCCCCCCTATTCAATGGAACAAACTTTGCATTCTGGAAAGTTAGGATGAGAACCTACATAATGGATTTAGGTGCAAATGTATGAGATGTGGTAGAGACTGGTTATGTAAAGCTAGTTGTACTAGCTTCTAAGGATGAAAAGCTAGAATTCAGCTTCAACGGTAAGGCTATTAATGTTATTCTAACTGGGCTTGTAGAAGAAGAATTTGTAAAAGTTATGCACTTAGAATCTGCCAAAGATATGTGGGACAAACTCATTAGTAGTTATGAAGGTAATGAGAAGGTAAAGGATGCCAAGCTTCAAACCTACATATTACAGTTTGAACAGCTAAAGATGAAAGAGGATGAAACTGTTCGGAAGTAATTTATGAGAGTTGAAGAAATAGTAAATGCAATGAAAGCACTTGGTAAAAAAATTGAGGAATCCTCTTTAGTTCAGAAAAATTTGAGATCTCTATGAGATAGGTTCAACCCAAAGGTCTTTGCTATAGAAGAACTTAATGATCTAAAAGTTATGCCTATTGACCAAATCCTAGGAACTCTGACTTCTTATGAAATGAGGATAGGTAAAGATAAACCCACCTCTAGAGAAGCATCATTTAAACAGATAAAACTGAGGATTTTGAGCTTGATGAAATTGAAGCAAAATTTGTGAGAAGACTAAAGAAAGGATCAGGCAAGTACCAAGGCAAGTTTCCCTTCAAATGTTTTAACTGTGGAAAGATAGGTCACTTTTCATATAAGTGTCCACACAAGAAGAAGGACCAGAACAGTGAAGGTGAAGGGAAGTACAAATCCAAGAGATTTGGTAAAAATAAAAGTTTATGTGTAAACAATGATGACTCTTCAGGAGACACAGATAGTGATTCTTCTTGTGAAGATAAGGTTAATGACTTTATGATTATGGACAAAGAGGATTATGATAATAAAAGAACAGGAAGTGATGTTAATTATGAAGAAGTTGTGGTTGACTTGGAAGGAGAACTGATAAGTGCTCTAGAAGAAATTGCTAGACTCGGATTTAAGAAGAAAAAGAAAAAACAATTATTGATACAGTTTGAGAAAGTCAATAAAAAACATGATGAAGAATTTTCCCTGCTAAAAGTAGAATTATAAGAGGAAAATAAAATAGAGGGAATTATGAAACAACAGTTATAAGAGAAGAAGGCAATATGTGAAGCCTTGGAAGAAGAGGTAGTAAAAACCATAAAAGAGATGGAGAAGTTTAAAGCATTGTATCTCCAAAATCTTCCAAGCATTAAATCCCTTGTAGAACTAAATGACATTCTGAGCAAACAAAGATATCCTTTGTTGAAGACTGGTTTAGGCTATGTAAGTGGTTCAAGCAACAAACAGCCAGAAAGCAAAGAGTCAGTAAAGATGATCAAGTTCCAAGTCAACAGACAATCAGACCATGTGAGTACTCTGCCACCAAAAGATAATAAAGACAACATGATCCTTGATAAAAAAACAAATATATCAGAAGATGGAGCAACAAATGCCAATAATAAGGCCATCCTTCAGGTACCGAAATTTCTTCCATGGTTACTGTTTTTACTGCTCTAATTTTGGTCATAAGATTGAAAATTGTCAAATTAAATTTAGAGACATGCAATTGAGGAGATCAAGAAATAAACAATCTTTGCAACATAAAACTAAATAGCCAATGAGTAGACAAACTTTCACCAATCAATTTGACCTATTGAACAATGAGCTCAAATGCTATAACTGTCATAACTTTGGCCACAAAGCTACAAACTACCATATGAAGAATTACAAAGAAGATCCAAGGATAAAACCCTTAGCTAGAAATTCCAGCACATGGAAAAAGAAAGATAGTGAAAAATGTGATTTAGTACTTTTAGCTCAAAAACAAAAAGACCCCTGGTATATAGACAGTGGATGTTCCAAGCACATGACTGGAGACAAGGATAAGTTTATGTCTATAAGTAAAATAAAAATAGGAAATGTGACCTTTGGAAATTATGAACCAGGTAAAATCAAGGGTAAAGGGATGGTGAGTTTGAGTAATGGTAAAGGAAAATCCCAGGATGTTCTGCTTGTAGATGGGCTAAAACATAATTTTATCAGTGTAAGTCAAATGTGTGATAGAGGATGTGAAGTGGTGTTCACTTCCAAATATTGTAAGATAAAGTCTGTAAACTTAGGACAAGTGGTGGCTAAAGGCATAAGGACAAATAATAATTTATATGTGTTGAAAGAAGATAGAGAAGAGTGTCATCTAAGAAAACATGATGAAAGATGGTTATGGCATAGGAGACATGGAAATATAAACTTTGACCACTTAATCAAGATCAAAAATCTTGAGGCAGTAAAATATCTTCCAAGAATATCAAAACCACAAGATTCTGTGTGTAAACCCTGCCAAGTAGGAAACCTAACTAGGACACCGTTTAAATCCAAGAGCTCTACTTCAATAGAGAAACCACTCCAATTAGTTCATATGGATTTATGTGGACCATCAAGACAATAATGCATAGGGAAGGAAAACTACTTCATGCTGATCATTGATGATTACTCCAAACTCACTTGGGTTGCTTTTCTCAAAGAAAAAGCTGAAGCATTTGAGAAATTTAAAATATTTAAGGCTTTAACTGAAAATCAAACATGCAATAGGTGAAAGGCAGTAAGATCAGACAGAGGAGGAGAATTTATGTCAAGTGATTTCAAGGAATTTTGTGATAAACATGCGATCAAGAGAGAATACACAATCCCAGGAACTCCACGGCAAAATGGAGTAGTTGAGAGGAAAAACAGAATAGTTCAACAAATGGCTAGGTCAATGATGACTGAGAAGAACATTGGTCACACCTACTGGGTAGAAGTAATAAACACATCAGTCCATATTCTTAACAAATCTCACCTCATACCACACAGTGAAAAGATACCGTATGAACTGTGGTATGGAATACCTACTTCAATCAAACACTTCAAAGTCTTTAGGATTAAGTGCTACATAAAGAATAATAATGAAAACCTTGGCAAGTATGATGACAGGGCTGATGAAGGCATCTTCTTAGGATATGCTACCAATACTAAAGGATATAGATTCTTTAATAAAATATTGTGTAAATTAGTTGATTTCATTTATTTAAAGGTAGATGAAGGAGTCCCAATAAGAGAGGTGAGCAATATTGAGTCTACTACAGAGGACACAATTGAAGATAAAGATGAACAGGTCCAAGAATCAGAAGGAGAAGACTCTAAGTTAGATGCAAATATAGATACAAATACTCTGTAGGACTCAAACTAGGAGATCAAGACAAAGACACCCTCCAGAGTTATTTGGAAGAATCATCATGAACATCAGATAGTTGGTCATCTAAACCAAGGAGTTCGGACAAGAAAGCAGTTGAATAATGTCTCAGAACAATCTCATATTGCCTTTATGTATTTTCTTGAACCTAAGGACTTTAATGCATCCAGTGAAGATGACCATTGGGTTAAATCCATGAATGATGAACTTGAATAGATTGAGAAAAACTTGGGATATGGTTCCTAGACGAGAAGGTAAAAATGTCATAGGTTCCAAATGGGTCTTTAAGAATAAATTGAATGAGTAGGGAAAAGTTGTCAGAAACAAAGAAAGATTGGTCTGTAAGGGCTATACATAGATTGGAGGACAAGATTTTGATGAAACCCTTGCACCAATGGAAAGATTGGAAGTCATCAGAATGTTTCTTGCCTATCCATTTCATAAGAAGTTTAAAGTCTATCAAATGGATGTCAAGTCAGCGTTTCTAAATGGATATCTAAAAGAAGAAGTCTATATGGAACAACCAAAAGGTTTCCAATTGTCAAATAACCCTGACATTGTCTACAAGCTTAAGAAATCCTTATATGGGTTGAAACAAGATCCTCGTGCCTGGTATTATAGATTGGATAAGTATCTTCAAGACAAAGGGTTCAAGAGAGGAATAGTTGACTGCAACCTATATATCAAAATAGAGGACAATGATTTTCTCATTCTGTTGGTCTATGTAGATGACATCATCTTCGGAAGTAATAATGCTTCATTGGTACAATGGTTTGCTTCTTCCATGCAGTCTGAATTTGAAATGTCTATGATAGGGGAACTATTATTTTTTCTTGGTCTGCAAATTACTTAGAGGTCTGAAGGAATATTTCTTTCTCAGGATAAATATCTAAGCGAAATGTTGAAAAGGTTTCAAATGGAAGATTCTACACCTATGAGCACACCTATGGTCACTGGATGCAAGTTAAGCAAGGATGATGACTCACCTAATGTTGATCAGAGTTCATATAGGTCTATGATAGGAAGCCTATTGTACATCACTACCACAAAATCAGATAGGTATTTTTTCTTGGTCTGCAAATTACTTAGTGGTCTGAAGGAATATTTCTTTCTCGGGATAAATATCTAAGCGAAATGTTGAAAAGGTTTCAAATGGAAGATTCTACACCTATGAGCACACCTATGGTCACTGGATGCAAGTTAATCAAGGATGATGACTCACCTAATGTTGATCAGAGTTCATATAGGTCTATGATAGGCAGCCTATTGTACATCACTACCACAAAATCAGATAGGTCTATGATTGAATTAAATGAAAGAATAGGAAAATCCCAGATGGAGAGCCGTTAGATTTAATCCAAGGAAAAGATGCATCACAGACAGATCAAGCCATTTGTCTAAGCTCTTGATCAAATGAACATCATTCATTTTGGGTCTAAATATGTGAGGAGGTTATGCTCCAAAAAAATCTCACTTCAAGATTTTTCAGTTTGAGATTTGAAATACCTGAAGCCGGGAGAGCCGGAGAGCCGCAATAAATCCTCAACTATTAGATCATCCAAAGTAAATATCGATTATTAGATCATCCGAAGAATATCTCAAGTGTCATATGTCCAAAGTGAATCTAGGCCGTCTGATCCAGAAAAGACGTGTCGGCCGTCGGATCATCCAAAGTAAATCTCAATCGTCAGATCATCTGAAGAATATCTCAAGCGTCAGATTGTCCACAGTGAATCTGGGTTGTCTGATCTAGAAACAACGTGGAATAATCCTATGGAATCCAGGTAAAGACCCGAAGTAAGCCTCAACCGTCCAATTCGAGAGGACATGTGGCAGACCACGTCAACAAGGACTTGTGGTAGACCATGTCAACAAGAGGACACATGGCAGGAATCTGCATACTTCAAGGGGAAGTGAAGTTTGAGATTTGAGATTTCAGAAGCCCAGAGACCCAAAGGGGATCTCGATCATTGATATAGAAAGGGGATGCATAACCGTTGATCTGTTTGAAATTTCAAATTCCCGAAGTGGAGGCAGAGATGCGATTGCGAAGGACACGTGTCTGCAAATCATCGACTCTGGAAGATTAGCGTATTGAGAAAAGCAGGGTTAGAGATTTGAAACACCTGGAGCACGGATCACAAAGTAAATCAAAACCATTGATTTAGGAAGGTTAGATATGATCCGTAGATCATGAAATAAAAAATCTGAACTGTTCATTCAGGAGCACCATCAAGATCATGAGATCGACGGTCCCATCGTATTGTGGGGATTGAAGGTGCAGGAACTTTAAAAAATTAAGGGTAGGCCGCAATTGAAACCATGATTTTGGAGAAAGGGAACATGGAGGCTCGAGGTAAATTACGGGTAGAAACACAGTTTGATTTCAAGCCACCTTTGGTCGTGCCCGCAACGCATGGTCACATGAGATCATTGCCCAAGGTCACATTAGCAGAAGTTTGGGGAAGAAGCTAGCACTCGTAAGATCCACTTCAGAAGTTCGGACATCGGATAAAGGAGAAGAGCTAACTCGTGATTTTGCGAAACATGAAGTCTTGAAGTGCTTGGTCCCAAGTCACAGAAAGAGGTCACATCAGTGTAAGATAGGGGAAGGAGCTAGTGCTTCTAAGCTCCACTTCGGAGCTTCAGAGATCGAGAGTTGGGAGAATCGATATGTCTCATACCAATATTCCCGAAGTTGCGAGTCATGAAGTGCCTTTTGGTTGGTCCTGTGGTCACATCCATGGTCACATCGTCGGAGGATAAAGGGAAAGGAGCTAGTGCTTCCAGGCTCCACCTCAGAGGTTACGCATTGAAAAATCAAAAAGGCCTCTTCATGTATAATCCAACGACATTGATCAAACAGAATCTGATCGAAGGGTTGTTGTTTCACTTTGTGGTTTCTTGATCAGTTAGGATTCAGTTACACTAACTGAATCATTACTCTGGGGGCATTGGAATCATTGTTTTGGGGCATTGGAATTATGGCTCTTGAGTGCTCTGAGATTCCTGAAATGAGGGTTTTGAGATTACCGAATTGAGCATTAGAGATGGGAGTGTGACTGTTATAACCCTAAATTGCACCACACATGCTTACCTGGCATCAGGCCAACTCATATCCCTTCATTGCCAAAACATCTGCTGAAAAAACTCCTTGGAAATCCTCTTGTGTCAAGGCCCACGCGCCCTAACCTATTACTGCACGCGTGTGTATGCTGGCTGGCTCACTACAACCCGCGTGTACCTAACAAAGCATGAAAAAAGGAAAGTTGACGACGGAACAAAAAGATATGGGTCAGTTAACTGAAACTCCTGGCCATGCATGGCCGAGGGTTCGTCCAAAACCCTAGCTCCTTCTAGCCTATAAAATAAGGGGTAGGGGTACCATTTGGAGAAGGAAAAATATAGCAAAGAAACTCTACCCATTTGCCGAATCCATTGTCCCAACCCTTTAGCCTTTCCTCAAGCCAAAGGAGAATTAACGCAAAGAAGTTGGAGGACAGAAGAGGAGGAGCCCAGTATCAGGATCAAGGAGCAGTGGCCGGTCTCGACTTTGATTGTAAGTTGATTCATTTTTCAAATAATAAAAGAATACTTTTCCCGTACCAATGCATGAGTTATCTATGATTTGTTTAATTTATGCTTAATTTCTAACCCTCAAGTACAAAAGTAGCATGCGTGCATAGTTGTTTGTCTTGATTGCAGGTTATCTTTGGAAGGAGAAGTGCAAGCAAGCGATCAAAAGTGCAACGGAGGATCTACACCAAACATCAGTAACAAGGTTAGTGGTTCCTTTCTATGCATGTATTGTGAAAGAGGGGTTTAAGTTTTGGGTTGTAGGTTAAAAAGTAATTTCTTTACGGTCAAAATCTGCATGCAAGTCTGACCCTAGTTTGCTAGTCCGTAGGGTATTTTTCCCAACAATAGAGTTGGCGACCGTACTGGGGAAGGTACTCTTTAGGGTTTCCGGATTTAGTTGAGGTTTTTGGGTAGTTTAAAAGATTAGATTTTCTGTTTCTTTGCCTGTCTTTTTCTGTAAGGTCTGAGCGAGCAGGGAGCCTGGTTCTTCATACCAGTTTTCCCTGACTTCTTCTTGACGGTAGTTTTCGGGACACACAGAGGTACACACGGCCTATAGAAGGCCTGCACGCGTGTACCCACGCCCTAACCACTTACAGCCCATGTGTGAACGCTAGCTGTAGAGGTTTCAGTAGTGTGTAGGAGTTCAGAGAACTTTAAGAGGCAGTCCTCCTCTTCCCTGTCAGAATTATACATTCTCAGGGGGTTTTATGGATCTTGTCTGAGTCTTGCTGGTTCACAGTCCTGTCTCAGTTTGTCTTTTTGTGTTTTGTTATTTCTTGCAATTATTTTTTTTTTCTGTTAGAAGAAGCATCCAGGCATTCAAGAGACCCTAGTTATCAATACCAGAGGCCTCTTCCTGGTCTGGGCTGCCTGTTTTTATTGTTTTTTTAGAATTTATACATACACGTGGCCTGTAAAAGGCCAGACCACATGTACACGCTGCCTGTTTCAGCTCAGCATGTGTTTGCACGCGTGCTGTTTTAGTGACAGTAGCGTGCTTGACAGGCTGCTTTTTAGTCAGGGTGGGGTAGTCATCCCCTCCTTTGATGAGAATTATTCCTCTCAGGTGTTTGAGTCTAGGGGTCAAACAGTCAGTAGGTTAGGTCCTCTTACCCTTAGCCTGCTTTTTCTCAGTTGATAGTTGACAGAAAATACAAAAGGAAAAATTTTTGTTTTATGTTTTTTAGGCAATCTTAAGAGTCTTTGTTTTCTTTATCGCCATTGTGTGCCTTTAGTTTGAATCTTTGCAATCTGCGCTTTAAGCCAGAAGTTGTCTTTCTTGGTTTTGTGCTTGTCAGTATTTTTCCTTTGTTGCTTGATTAGCACTTTAATAAAAAAAAAAGAGAAAAAAAAATCTTTTCATTTTTTTCTTTGTTTGAAGATTGTGTTTCTGCATCAATAGCTAGGGAGAAGTCTTTTTGTTCACAAGTTTTCGCAGTGCATTTAGAGCATAAGTAGATCATAGTCGAGTGAAATTACTTTATGTTTGCTGCATGAAATCTTAGAAAAGTTGAAGAGAAAAAAAAATCTTTCTTTGTGAAAAGTTGTTGATTTTTGCATTTAGTAAAAGTCTTTTGTTTCCAGCTTTTTTCATTCTTTTTTCTTTAGTCTTTACACATCATTAGTTTCACCTTCATACCCCGTCACGTAATAAAACCCATAAAAGCAATGATAATTTAAACTCTATTAGACTTTTTGTTTGTAGGGTTCATACACTAGTTCAAGACTAGGGCCTTGGATTAGGTTGGAGAGGAAACTCTCCAAGGCCATTCAAAACCAAACATTAGAGTCTGTGATAGGGAGTGTAGAAGTCCAATTTCGTGGAAGTTATCCGGGACCCCCCTCTAACACAGGGGATAAACATGAGGTCACATTCAGAAAGGTAGTGGAGATAACCCCTCCAAAGCCGGACCAATCGTAGTGGAGAACACATATAGAGGGCTTGTTTTGGGATTCCGTCATTTGCATTTACCACGGGGCTTCGTGGGTCTCGAATCCGTTCGAGGTCCTCAGTTGTCTTCCAGAACATTTTCTCTTGATACCCTTGACAGGTTTCGATCTTGATACCCTTCTCATTGTGGTCTACCCAACTTTCGACTGCACCCGCCTGGTGACTGTTCGCGTGCTGGCAACCTAGTTGCCAATCTTTGTTAGAAAAACATACACAGGTGACTGCGGGGGTATACCGCGGTACCTAGGACAGACATCGGGCCACGCTTTGCAGATTATACCCAGAGGGTGCTTCCGTGTTTGACTTGCACTTGCACCGGTAAGTTTCTCTAGTGTTGGTTGTTGTAATTGTTCTTCCAACTAGTTTAGAGTTTGCTTGTCTTATCTCTTAGGGGCTTCTTTTTTAGTGTGTGTTACTGTTTGAACGTGTNTATATGAATGAGTTGCAGGATGATGTCATTCTTGACAGAAATGTAAGGACTTCATGAAGGGGGAATGTTGAGTACCTTCGAGTGGGGCTTAAAGGTATGCATCCTAGCAAAGCAAGATGGATGGAGATTGGAAAAGTGAGGGAGTTGTACCCTCACTTACTTTTGAAGTGATTCAGGCTTTTGGAGGTCCAAAAGCTCTCCAATGGGGAGGAATGATCCAGGGGGTCATTCGTCTTCAAGGTAACACCGATCCAAGATAAAGAAAAAAAAAAATGGTACAAGGGCAGCCAGGTTTGGTATCAAGACTTTGCCATCTTGGAAAAGGGGATAGAGCATTATAGTCTTTAGCAAAGTTATGGCATATGTTACTTTCCCTATGACTTAACTTATGACTAAGATTCGTTATATATATATGTCATATTTTAACAGAAGTCTATGGAAACCAACGAGTTGCAATGGTCACATATAGGTGATACATATATGCTACGCTTTGTGCACAGGTCGATGGATATCGTTTATGAGCCAAGCCCACACAATGTTGCAACATCCACCGTTGGCGGTTAAGAAATGGTGCATAGTCAAGTCATATGCCATTTGACAGGTAAATGGTAACATATCACGGTTAGTCGTCTCAGTCCTGGCAGTCAGTCGACCGTCAAACAATAACAGGAAATATTAAGCCAAGGATGTGCAATCAACTGACGGGTAGCACATCCGTTGCAACGTTTGGTGCATAGTTTAAAGCGATTTGTTGGAACAGCCTGAGGATTATGTCCATTATGTGGCATAGATTCGTGGAACATAAAGCAGATGAGTCGAACCAGCACTTATCCTCCCACCGCATGCTTTAATAAACAGGATTCTGGCCACATTTCGAGGGGTTTCAGCCACGTCCCAGTATTTTTCTGTTGCTTGACAGGCTTTTCGCAGTGAACTAATGCACGGGGAACAGAATCAAGATGGAGCTGTGTGCTATATAGCCATTGTTCAGCCAGTATG
>SNQJ01S0025209.1:40592-67298 GCA_010110895.2 Picea sitchensis
ATGTCCTAAAATTTGGTCACTAGGTACCTCGGTCAAAGTGCGACATTTAGATTTTCGGCCTAAGAAATGGGTCACGGGTTGGATCCCGTCCAAGAGGTGGGTGCCTCAAGGGGGGACACACAGAGCAACTAGACCTGGGCCTTCAACCCTTCACAAGTATCTCCCTGCCTTATGGTGTTAAGAACACTTGACTTGGAGGTTTTTCAATTCCCTATTTGACAACTTCTATGGTTTTGACAATGTGAGAATCAGATGACGGGGAGTTACTTGGATGCCTATCCCCGAAATCCTACCTAGACTAAAAAATTTCTTTTGGCACCTCCTGTGGAGGAAAACTTAGTGATTTTTCAGAAATTTTTTAGATGTAGTGTTTTGAGAGGTTGGGGGTGTGAACCAACCTCGTTGAAATTAAATGGGAGTGGATAGTTTCGTCAAAACATGGGTGGGGTGTTTCGGAATCCCTTTGGAGGAAAATTACTTTGACCTCCATGTTTCAAGAAGAAACTATGTGAGTGATAAGTGACTTTTGTGTGTGAATGAGTGAAAGTGTGCCAATTTTTAATGAATTAGGTGTCACCTTGCTGCATGTGGACTTCACTTGGTCCTTACAAGTGTTGATTACCTAATTAACTAAATTCCTTTGGTACAACCTTGCGTAATTCAAAAGTCCCTAGGAAGCTAGCATGTGGACATGTGGGTCCGTTGCTATTCCTTTAACTCCCTATTGTGATTTAATCTAAGAAAATCTTTGAAACTATCCTAGATTGTGATCATGTGGGCATGTATGAGCCCATTGCAAAACCTTTAAACTTCCCTAGTGATTTGATCTAAGAAAGTAAATTTCAACACTATCCTATCTTTGTAGCATGTGGGCATGTATGGGCCCATTACAATTTTAAGATGCGTTTGAAAAAATAAACTAAGAGGAGTCCCAAGAAGGGTTGTTGTCCTCTTCTAAAGGTTTTAATCTTCTTAAGGAAGATGAAATTGTTCCACAATCTTTTTCTGATTCTCAAGGTTTCTTGGAGGCGCGAGAGAAGAGAATACTAAGCAATTTTTATCCAACTTCTGGTCCCAATGCAAGTTAGATGTGATTGCAAACGATTTCCAACTTATATTTTTAGTCAAAGCAAGCCATCCATGTGGAAAAATGAAAGCAAAAGAGGAAATAATGATTTTAACCCCCTAAGTGCCTATGTGTTGCCAATCCCTTGTGCCTCTTTCATCACCTTAGTGAGCAAAATAGAGGTGCTTGCAAGCTTAGTTGAGTTTTCTAAGCAGGACAACTGTAAGGAAAAGGGTTAGAGAAAGAAATATAAACGAACAACTAAGAATTAAACTAGGAAATAAAACAACAACTAAATTAATGAGCATAGGGACATAAGGACAAAATAAACAATTAGACCCATGTCACCAATGATAAGGCTGATATTAGTGAAACAAAACACCAAGAAGAAAGAGGACTATGAGTCCCTTCTTCCTCCAAGGGAGGGCTCTTAGACCCCACAAACAAGCTCTTCTTACAACTTTGAAAATGAAAATGAAAATGGTGAAAGAATTCTTTGCTAATCCACTCAAGGGGTGAGATGGATTGCCCAATGCAATGATGGAAGTATACTCTTGATAGGGATAGAGGATTCCTCAAGAGAATAATGGCTACATAACTTTGCTATGAATTCCTTCAAAAATGAAGTGTATCCATGTCCTTTTTATAGCATTCCTTTGAGGTATTGTCCAACTAGTTTATAGTGTCTAAAGAGGCTAATTAGGGCATTTCTAGGTCTTTGACTAGCTGCCCAGTTGAATCCAGTCCAGATTTGAGTGTCAAATCAACTTGGAATCTGAACCAGAAGTGGGTGGGAGGCCAACCACTCTCATAAATGTGTTGTTTCTCAGGTGCGCAGCTTTTTGCGACAACACTCCCACATTGTGTGTATGTGTGTGATTCTTGCGTTTCTGTTTTGCGCATGTGCACGCATGCCCTATGTCTTCATAGCTCCCTTTAATTTTTGCACTAGTTGTATAGTTTTTTACCCTTTTGAAATGATTTTGTGGTAATTCTGGTCCATGGGTGACCTCATAACTGTTTGACGATGCTGAATTCTTGTAATCATTTGCAGACGAAATTTCAGTGATAACAATGGGAATTCGGATAATCAAATTCTCAACCATTTGGCCCTGATGACGTTTCAGTATTGCACTTTCCCTTCTAAGATTTGATCTCTGCATATTGTTTTCTTCTCCTCCCGAGCTTATGCTTTTCCTATTTTCCATCGACACTATTGTTCTTGCCATCAATGACAAGCACACTCTTCCTGTAAAATATGCCAACAGGTTTAATATGGTCTATCAATACCATATTAGACTATTGATGCATTTTACTGGAAAAGAGCCCTCGAATCTACCCTTCTATCTGCTCAGAAGCCTTGGGAAGATGTCAGACAAATTTCAATCCAATTCCAAGCATATGGATACCAACGTTTTCTATTCTGGTCTGATCAAGATGCTAGTGTTAGAAGAAATGAAAAAGACTAATAGTGATTGGGATGCTTTCCTAGTTGCATCATGATTTCAGCCAGTGGTTGTCAGCACACCACAAACAAAGAAAAAGACACCTACCTATGATGAAAATATTGTGCACACAGAGACAAGTAAAAGGAGGAAGATGGTTAAAAAGGATAAATCATCTCAGTCAACTGATAATATAGGTGAAGTCCCTTCACAACCTCTTGAGGAAGAAACTTCTCCTATGGCAGAGTGTTCACCTATGGAGACATCCTCTAGCAAAGCATGGAATCTGAAGGGGAAGAAAAATATTTTTTCTCCACCTGTTGCTGCAGAATCTGTTATTCCTAAAAGACCATTCACTAGAGCGGTAGAAAAGTAGCATGTCTCTATGGAAGAGGCTGCATCCAGAGCACCAACTCAACAAACATTCAAAGCCAAGCCTTTTAAAAATCCAATAGAAATCATTGAGATCAAGTCTCCTTCTGATGAAAGGGACCCCACTTTCAAAAGACTCAGGAGGCAGCTAAAATATGTAAAGGCTGAGAATGAACAGTTGAAAAAGGAAAATATGCATGCCAGGATTCAGCTAAAGAAAACTATAGATATGAATGAATACATTTTTACAAAGACAAAGAACTAGGTTAATATATCCTTACCTCTGCATAGGAAAATGAAGAATGTGTGCAGGCATAATAGAGCTTGTCAAGATGAAAACAGGAAGTTGAAGGAGGAAGTGAAGCAGTTGAAGGAACAAATTACAAAACAAAAGATGTACATGTTGGCTTGGGAGGCCACTAGGAGACAAAGATAAAGCATCATATCTTCATCAATATAATCAGTTTTGCTATGGTGTATTATACATGCAGGCTTATAACCCTAAGGAGTGTTTTGTCTTACGCTGCTATAATCATGCCCATATCATATTTTTGCAAGTCACTTTCATGATTTAGAGGTTGTATCAGGCACTAAAAATGGTTTTAATGCTTCTTGCACATTTTTGGCATTAGTTACTATGTTTTTAAAGCAAAATGACATCTACAGGAAAGTTCACAGTGTATCCTGCTGAAGGCGTTGCGAACTGCTAAAACTGGAACATTTTGCAGTGCACTCGCTGCAAACTTGATAGTTAGTTGGAATCCGAATTGTAGGAGTCCTACCGCCTATCAAAAGAGGTTCGAGTAACTCCTCAAAGATCAGTTAGACATCAAAGTACACTTGTGCCCAAGATCCATCTCCATCAAATATTCATGCAATGAGTTGGCTGCAATTGTATTTATTACTGCCAACAACCTTGTGAAATCTAGCATATGGTTAGATGTTGAATTTTTTTTTCTACTGCCATGCCTCTCCCAGGTGCAGAATCCAGTGTAGGAGTTCAATGATGAGTCCTAGAGGGACTTTTGATGGTATTTTCTATTTAATATGTAATCTAGCTCCATAGAAGTGTTCGAGTGGGTTTTTTGTGAGAATCATATTATTATTTCAAACTGTAAGATATTTCTAGATGATGTATGTACAGATTTAAGACTCTTGAATGGTTAATGATCAAATTTTCTTCTACTATTACATTCTATCCTTCTCTCTTGTTTTCATGTTGTCTACTGCTAAATGATTTATCTTTAGTGCTTGTTTCTATGGAATTACAGTGATTGATTTACTGTCTTTTATTGATGCAAGTGTTGTCAAAAAATATCATCTTGTTAACCTGGAGGTTCCTTGTTAGTGAGATTTCCTCTATATGTGTGCCAGAGTGCCTGAAGTATTTTGGTTCATATATTCACATTTTCTTCTTCATTTTTCCATCTTCTCATTGTTATCCTGTAAACTGATCTGAGATTGTTCAAGCCTTGCTTATTAAAGTATGTTGTATGGAGATTTTTTGTTGATACTTTGAGCTGAGTTTCTCATCCGATCGTTACACCTAAAACTAAAAATCTTATCTTTTACAAAATATAAAATCTGATGGGTGTTAGGCTTGCACCTATAGCAGTCTAGGTGATACATCTAGTGCTAACGCTACAAATTCCACAACTATGGACACATAGCTCGTGATTGTAGAAGCATGATGGACACTTCCATGAAAGAAAACATTGATATCATATACAAGAAGGTTTGGAAAAGAAAGAAAGAAAAAAAGGAACAAATAAATGAAGAATAGATGAATCAAGAGAAGGTGAATGAAAAATTCTAATAAATCATACTCTTAAGATTTGCAGTAGTGCAAGATCATGAAAAATATATAGGAAAAAAGGAAGATATCAAGATTCAAAATGATCTTACTGTAGAGAAGTTTCAAATATTATGCTAAGCCATCCAGATGGAGACTACCAATAATGTGAATGATAAAAAGGGTGAGTTGTTGGCACTCGGCCAAAGTGGAGAGAAAGATGATTGTGGGAAATAAAGCGTGTAGAAACTGAAGTAACAACCGGTGAAAGAACAACACACGCGCATGCAAGAAAGCGTGCACAAGAAAGGCGACAACTGGAGGAAGAACGACACGCGCATGGGAGGAAGACCTAACATCGGTAGGGTTAGGGTTTTGGTAATATTTTGTAAGAAGGATGAAGAGCCCAAAATGTATAAATATAGATACACAGGTATCATATAGAGGTTGGTTGATTGGGTTTTTATATAGTAGGTTGGCGTTTTTGCAGTAAGTTACTTTTTTTGTAAGGGTTTGGGTTCTTATAACATTCCATCAGGATAATACATGAAGAGAGACATTATGCGATACTGTTATGTACCATTTTTGTAATCTTTTGAGTGAGGGATGGAAGGGAGAAGGTATATCTGAGGATTAGATCGCAGGCCGTAGAGCCTGGTGCGATCTAGTTTGCCTCACATAGATCTTACCCATAAATCGGAATTGTAAGTGCACGACACCGAAAATGCAGAACTACCATAATAAAAGAGCCAAGAGCCAAATCTTTGTGGACGTAGCCCAGGAGGGGGTGAACCATTTTAATATCTGTGTAATGTGATAAATGCATGCATATCTTTACTTTCTTTCAGCAATTAATGGTTATGCTTGATGAATGAGTTAATACATTGTTATGGAATATGTTTATGCTATTTGGGAGATAAAATGTGAAATATATATATATGAAACTGTGAGAAATAAGTAGATTACACTTACAGCTCATGGTACATGGATTTGGTTAAGAAACCCCTATCTCATACTCAATCCTAGGCTGTAAACACCTGAGTCTTACAATCACCCATTTAAAGCTATCTCGGGTGACACTACGTAGTGCATTCTGTGTATTGTGTTGCCTTCTGGTTTACCAGGAGGGCTGATAGTTTTAGAGGCTTTGTTGGAAACCTGAATGACATGAACCCTGGGTCAATAACTTAGGTAGACAGGTAGAGAAGACCACCAAGGCTAACCAACAAATGGTTCCGTTGTCATGTTAAGAGGAACAAGAAAGGACTGAGTAGACGAGATAGAGTGAACAAAAAATGAATGAGCGAAACAAAATAACAACAAGCCATTAGAAGGGAATGATGAGACCTTGGAACCCCACAAAAGTGGAAATTGAAGGCTGGTTGCTAACCAAAGAACTAGAATTTGCACAGAAAGACAATAGAAACCCTAGAATCACACAACGTAATTATCTAGATAAATACATATTTACTTATTTACACGAAGTATTTTTCTGTGATTTTCCGCATTTACTATAGGAGTGGATCCTAAGGTTGAAGGATAACCACACGACGAACCGAATTCAACAGCTAGATTGGACCCAGGTACAAACTGAGCAGTTACAACAGGTGAACAACAAATTCACCTGCATAGTAGATTTTTGGCTTGACAATATTGTGGCAGGCTTCATCACAGAGTTTGCAGTCGACACAGCGAAGTCATACAGCAAAACCAAGAAATAATTTATATGCAGACCTAGAGGAAGGTACATTCGATCACTATATACTTCGATCAAGATACTACTATATAAAAAAGGTGTAATGACAATGGAATCAGACAACTAGACTTCCCTGCGTGCATGGGGGAAGGGGGGAAGCACTGACAGAGAGAGGGTAAATGTAAGGAGGTTAGGATAAAGGAAAGAAGGAGGGGGAACCCTTGGACCCAATCTTGATGGATGATGACCAACTTAAGTGGATCTTGGCATCATCAGGAATGACACGTAGCGGATTACCCTACAAATGTAAGGTGAACACCAAGAAGAGAGTCATAGCCAAGAGGGAGGGCTTGGCGAATCATGAGGAAGAGGTAGAGGATCTCTGGGCTATATAGAAGATTGAGGAAATCCTACATGCCACTTATGAGAGGAAAAAAAGAGGCCCAAGAATGGGAGGAGAATGAAACCATCATATCCATATTAATGTCAGTGTGGAACCCATCAACCCATGTGCACCAAATACACCAAAGAGAACACCACTGTTTAGACAATCGAAGTTCGGAGGAAGTCTGACAACATGAAGTACATATACACAAGGAGAAACAACTAGAGGATCCAGTTCAGGCAACCTTAGTCAAGTATCTACACTACATGGAGGAGGTAGTAGTTTAATATTCAGAATGACAGGACACAATCCTACTATCAGATTACCAGAGTTTAGAGGAGAAGCAACAAAACCCTGAGAAGCATTTGTTCATTTGTGCAAATATCTGGGAAGCGAAGCAGATCATTGATGAAGATACCAAACTTGCACAGCTATAAATCATGCTAAGAGATCATGCACTAGACTGGTACATGAGTCTCGACATGAACAGTGCCCCTGGGATGACAAGGACACTGGCCGACATTAAGAAACTATTGATAAATGAGTTATAGAAGCTGAGCTCAAAGGATTAGTACATGAACGAAATGATTGAAATATGATAGAAACGAAGAGTATTTGTATGGGACATTGATCAGAAATTCAAGAGACTGAAGGGAAAGTTAAAATACCTTATGACCGATATGCAACATCGACACCTGTTTGTCAAATCACTAATCCCACACTTAAAATATCCATTACGACAACAAAAGTTTCAGACACAGGCAAAGGCTCTGCAGGAAGCCTTACAACTGGAAGAGAACCAATACCAGTAGATGGACCCAGCTATCGAAGAGCTGAAGGAGGATTTGAAAAATTTAACATTTCAGTTGAACCAGAATAAGAACAAGGACAAATGAGAAGTTCTTTGGTGCACCACCTATAGGACGGAAGGTCACCACAAGAACGAATGCCCAACATTCGTGTAGTATATGGAGACAGGTATGCCAAACTTGCTACCACAGGGAGGATTATGGTGTGAAATATGCAAGAAACTAGGTCATGACCCTTATCACTATACGATGATGTAGAAATACCAGACAGTCCCAAAGAATTCATATTGCACCTTTTGTAAGTCAGTGGGCCACGATGACAAAGATTGCAGAACTATGGAGCTGATGTGGGAAAGAACATCAGACGCATACAAGGTACAGGCTGAAATGATGACTGGGCAAGCAACACCACAATTGAATGAAGCCCCAACTCCATACAACACTAGGCAGCAACAGTATAATACCGTGAAAAAACCATAGAATAACGCGCAACTGCAGTACAACCCGGCACAACCCCATTACAATACCGCATAGTATAATCAGGCACCACAGTATAATGCGCTGAGAGGTGATCGCACAGGCTATAGAGGAGTAGGACGAGCCAGAGGAGGTTTTAGATGCAGTAGAGGACCAGTCACATGTCACAATTTTCAGCAACCAGTACATTACACACGGGAATGTCCATTGCCACCAACGACTTGTATGTATTGTCGCGCATAGAACCATGATACATAGGAATGTCAGACATTACTAGTAAATATTAAAGAAAAAAGGAAACAAAACAATCAAAATGTTCATTGGATTTCAGCCAAAGAAAGGGATGATGGATGGAACATCAACATAGTCACTCGTGGAGGGATGAAAATAGGAACTGACGCAGTTCGACAGGAACCAATGCAGAACCAATGGGTAAAGAAGAACACTGACCCCAAGAAGCAGTTCGACGCACAAAAGGAAAAGGAGATCTTTCAAGAAGCCTGACAAGAATTTCAGAAGGAGGATATAGCATCGACTACACAACAAATAAAGAAAGCTCCAAAATATGAGATACCACCATCACTGGACCATACCAGCAGAATACAACCCAAGGAACAAGTAAGTACTATCAAAGGCTTTTTGAAATCATGCGTAAAAGTGTTGAGTGATCCTTCATCTGTGAAAATATTACAAAACATCCTATAGAAATGTAGTAGTGAGACGAAACAAAAGTTAGAACTGGAAACTGTCGATCATCTACACATGAGAAGAAGAACAAGTAGGGAATTTAGACTAAATGCTAACATTGGGGATTTCAATATGGGAGATATTATACTAGACCTAGGATCTGAAGTGAATGTACTACCAAATACCACATGGAAATGCATGGGAGAACCAACATTGGTATACTCAACCATTCAATTAAAACTAGCAAATCAACATAGAGTCCTACCAATAGGTAGACTGAAAGGAGTGACAGTAGATCTCGATGGAGTGTGCACTAAAGAATACTTTGAATTCATCGAAATATTAGATGGTACAACACCTTACCTGACACTTCTTGGTCTGGATTGGGCATTTGACAACCAGGCCATAATTAATTTGAAAACCAGGAAAATGACATTTGAGTCTGGAGACTACAGGGTCATAGCACCACTAGATCCATCAAAAGGGGAGAGGTTCATAGAACCCACTTGCCTAGATTAAGAAGAGATCGACCAGTGGTATAGGACAACTGTGCACGATGAGGATTACGTAAACCCAACTGCAGACAGGGTACTCAGTTGGCGGAGCATCACTTCATGTGCAATAGACTCAGACACTGGGTTAGAAAACTGGCAGTAGAGACTACACGAAGTATCCATGAGAAGATGTGCAAGAATAGACCACGCAATAGGGTGGGTAGGCATAGAAATTAGAGAACCACCCAGTTTGCATGAACTAAATGATTTGGAAACCTTCTTAAGACAATATGAAGATGAAGTATTAGAGAACTAGAGACTACTAGCATTGGATTTAGCACTAAAGGCCACACCCACAAGATGGTGGGGCGCACACAAGGAGACCATCAAAGACTGGTATCAATGCATTACTACACATACGGTTCGGCGTAGTACAAACATATAACAAACAATGGAAATACAAAGGACTAGGGACACTATCAAAACACATGGAGGAGTGCAAAACGCTGTGGAGAATGACACCACCAAAGGAATGGCCTCATCACTTCATACATACTTTAGAAGGCATACCAACAAACTAGTATATAGACTAGGAATTGCGCAAAGGAACTACGACATGGAAGACACTACAACATAACTTTATAGTCACTTTCTCATTCGAGCATGAGAAACCCAACATAGACACAGCCCTGAAACGGATCAGAGGAATCATATTCATTGAAGAACCATAAATAGAACTTATTATAGAAGAACAACAATAGAATAAGTAGACAGTCAAGGAACTGTTGTCATGTTACCAAGTACAAGAGGAATCACCAGATGAATATGATCCGCACGATATTCAGATCGAAGAATTCAAGGCGAAAGAGATGTGGAAGGACCACCCATATAATCAGAAGTCATTTCTGCGCCAATCAAGATAAAGAAGGTTAACATCGGGACCACCGAGCAGCCCAGAATGGCCAACATTGGAGATTAATGGGATGAGAAGACAGTAGAAAGAATCACAGAATTGTTGTGCGAATATAGTGACCTTTTTCCCACAACCTTTACAGAGATGAAGGGTATAGCTAGAGAATTAGGAGAAATGAAGATACCACTCAGATCCGATGCAAGACCTCTTAAACAATGACCTTACATACTGAACCCCATATATAAATAGAAAGTTAAAGATGAGATCGACAGGATGCTCAAAGCCGCCATCATCGAACCAGTCAAGGAGTCAGAATGGATAAGCCCGATGGTAGTACAGGACAAGAAACAAGGAAGAGGGATTAGGATATGCGTTGACTTGAGGAATTTGAACGATGCATGCCTACATGACCCATTCCCTACATCGTTCACGGATGAAGTTGTAGAGAATGTGGGGGGACACGAAGCTTACTCATTCACCGATGGATTATGAGGCTACCATTAGATTAAGATAGCACAAGAGGACAGACACAAGATCATGTTTGTGACGGAATGGGGATATTATCAATACATAGTCATGTTGTTTGGTCTGAAGAATGCACCCACAATATTCTCCAGAGTGGTCATCACAGCATTTAAGGAGTTCATCCACCAGTTTCTCAAGGTATACCTGGATGACTGGATAGTTTATAGTCTATTGAAAAACCATGTGGAAGTTTTATGGCTGATGTTAGAACGATGTAGACAATTCCAACTATCACTGAATATCAAGAAATGCATATTTGGAACACCGTTTGGGATACTATTGGGCCATATAGTATGCAAACAAGGATTTTTAGTGGATCTGACAAATATCGTAGTCACTGTTAACTTACCATCAACAAAAATAGTCTACCAGCTAAGAGAAACGTTAGGACATATAGGATACTACAAGAAATTCAACAAAGGCTATGCACAGATCACAACACCAATGGAAAAATTGTTAAGGAAGGATACAAAGTATAAATGGAACGATGAGTGTTAACACAGTATGGATACATTGAAGGAAAAAATGGTTACTGCACCAATATTAGTATTCCCAGACTAGGAAAAGACATTCCATGTACATGTAGATGCATCAACGATAGCACTTGGAGCTATCTTAGTGCAACTAGGAGCAAGAGACTTGGATCATCCGATAGCGTTCGCAAGTAGAAAATTATCAGACTCAGAACAGAACTATAACACAACAGAAAGAGAAGGCATAGATATGGTCTATGCACTACAGAAGTTTAGGCATTACCTATTGGGAAAACACTTTAAGATGTTTACAGATCACTCAACCTTGAAATACCTAGTCAACAAGCCAGTGTTAGGGGGGAGAATCTATCGATGGTTATTGCTATTTCAAGAATTTGACTTCGAAGTGATAGTTAAACCAGGGAAACGGAATGCAGGACCTGACCACCTATCAATGGTCATGAATGGAGAAGAATCGATGAACTTAGAAGGCAACTTTCCAGATGTACAGTTATTCTCAGTACAGATTGTTGATGCCTACTTCGCAAAGATCATCCAATACTTGAGTACAGGTACTACGCCACAAGAATATACCACCACGCAGAAGAAGAAACTGGTAGTCCATGTAGCCGACTATCAATTGATTGCAGGACATCTATACAAGTTGGGCAGAGATAGCATTTTACAAAGGTACGTATTAGAGCATGGAGAACCAAGAATTTTAGTAGAAGCCCATCAGGAATAATAGGAGGGAACCATGCAGGAAAAGCTATTGTACATAAGGTACTACGCGCAGGATTATGGTGGCCAATGATCCACAGAGATTCCAAAGAATACTGTCAGAGATGTGATGTCTTACAAAGGATAGGCAAACCCAACAGAAGGGATGAGATGCCATTACAACTGCAAGTGACATTACAATAATTTGATAAATGGGCAATAGACTTTGTGGGACCAATTAACCCACTAGCCAAAAGGACAGGGGCAAGATACATTATCACCGTGACGTAATACCTAATAAGATGGGTGGAAGAAGCACCGGTAAAGGATTGCAGCGCAGAGACAACTGCACACTTCTTGTTTGAAAAAGTAATCACTATATTTGGGTGCCCAAGAGTTTTGATGAGTGACCAAGGCATGCACTTCATAAAAAGCACCATCCACATGATGCTTGAAGAGTTTGAAGTTCATCACCAAAAAAGCACACCATACCATCCACAGGAAAATGACACTGTACAATCCGTAAACAAAATCCTAGAGAACGTACTGACAAATATCTGTAACGTCAGTAGAGATGATTAGGACCTCAAGGTACCAGTAGTAATATGGGCGTATAGGACTACATGCAAAAATTTGACAGGGCACACACCATTCAACCTAGTCTATGGCCAATAAGCAGTAGTGCCATTAGAATTTTTAATACCCAGTCTACGTGTAGTAGCTATCACACAAATGACAGAATGAGGCGCAATAAGACTGAATCTTGGTAGGATTCCACCAACAAGTGCAAAAAGAAAGAGACAAATCTTGGCATGATCGACACATCAAGAAAAAAACGTTTAAGGAAGGATATCTAGTATTTATTTACAACAACAAATCATTTCAACACCCAGGGAAGCTAAGGATGCATTGGTTAGGAACATACGAGGTAAAATATGCAACAAACAGAGGATATGTACTGTTAAGATACTTAGCAGGTGTAGAACTCAGAGGAATGATCAATGGGAGCTGACTAAAGCTGTAAAAGGACAGTCGACCACCCACCATGCAGTAAAAAAATAAAAAATAAAAAAAAATCAAAGATCAAAACAGAGAACAAAAAGAGGAAACAAGACTAAAAAGTGCGCAACACACCAGAGATAGAAAGACCACATGCCATTCGAAACAAGAACTCAACAAAGGCAAGAACAATGGTCATATCATTAGGAAAATAAGTGGGAAAAGGAAAGTTGGAAAAAGCAAGTTGACAGGATAGCACGAGACAAAATTAAAGCACGGTAAGGACTGATGGGAAATCACATTAAACGCGCCAACTGGAGATGGAAAAGCAAGAGTAATGGCAAGTACGAAACCATGCATATGCATTGAACCCACAGTTTTGGTGCATTAATCACATAATGGAGGAAGCATCCTCGACAAGCTTCATGACAAGCCCATACAACATGCGAGCACGGAAGCAACTAGTCTATTCATGAAAGGAGAACATAGAGAGAGCAACAATAGATAGAACGAATAGAGAGAGACCACAAATCTCACCGAAGCCATTTGAACTCAACAAACATTGGATAGTCACCATTATGGCACCATCAAAGCCAGCAGAACTAGGTTAGACAGTGATTGAACAGGGTTCAAACTAGGTCACGAGGAACACTGGAAGAAAATGAGCAGCAACAACCGAAGATCGTCGATATCGATGAAATACCATATCCAAAGGAGATACCAACAAAATCTACACCAATACTGGAAGAGATTCAACAACCACAAGCAGAGGCCAGAAAAGAGGATATGCAAGCAGCGATGCAAGAGCCTTAGAATGAGGAAGCAGAAACCCAACAGGAAATACAACCAGAACACACTGAAGAAGCCATGGAAGTGAACGGAACAACACAGAACCTGGGAGCATAGGGGCAACCAGATGAGTCGCAATCACCCAGCCTTGGTCAACTAGCAAAGGAGACCATTGGAACTACCTCGTCTTGGAAAGAGTGGCTTACAGGGGAGAAACTAGGATTTGTTGGAACTTTGAACCAGCCACCATAGCAGGAAGATCGAGTTCATATACCGAGCTCACCTCGCAAGAAACATGCAGCCGATATTGTGCTACCATGCATACCAGAGGGATTATAGGTATACCCACAACTACTGGGTCACATTGGGAAGCTCAAGTATTCCGACCATGACATAGCAGATGAAACCAAGTACCCGAAACTTGCGCCGAGGGTTTTTATGCAGAACATAGTCATAAACCGACTTGGAGAAATGATCATCTAGCCACACGAGTGGGCAGCTAGACTGGAAAAAACAATAATTTTAGGTTTGCTCAAACTACCACATTTTGGCAGGGGCCAGTATGTGACAACATGCATCAAGCAGCTGTTAGCAGTCATGCACAGAGGGGATATATTGGACAAACCCGTGCCCATAATTGTTGAGCTTATCTCACAGATAACAGGACTACCCATCCAGGGTATGGACCCAACACTGATTTTGGATGATAAATCCAAGGAGAAAGGGCCAGTGGAGGAAATGAAGAAGAAATATGGCACTATCATGGGAACAAGAGGCATTATAATCAAACGGATCAACAATGCAACTACACAATTGAGCACAAATATCCTAGTCTACAAATTGTTAAGAAAATGCCGTAAAGACGAAGTAGCAGCAGGAGTCATCACAGTTGCAGCTTAGTGTGCAGAAGGCACCTCCGTGAGTTGGGCACCATATCTATTGAACTTGTTTCAAGTGGACTGCAGGGATGCGTAGGATCTCAGTACATAATTCCACTACTCATGGATGATCACCCTCATAGCCTTCATGGGATGGAGGGAACCAGAGTATGTAATGTTTTGTACTAGACCATAGCCAGTGGGAGAAAGATATCTATTACTGGGATCCAAGTCACAGGCCAGGCATAAGAGGGAGAATGGAATCATGTTTAAAGCATACCTATGGGAAATACAGGAAGCTATCTGCTGATCATGGAGAATAACACCAGAGGCTATCGCGCGATATGAAAACATTGCTAACTTCTGGGCTACACGTCAAGCCATGTGGATACAACCAAGGTAGGATCCAGACAAACAGTGGCTACAGATGTGCTACTACATCACAGAGGGTGATATAGAAATGGTCATCAACGAATGGCCTAATGAATGGAGAATCCCATCCATTCCCTAGGAAGTACCAAAACAAACAATAGAAGGAGAGACTACACAGGCGGAAACACAGCCTCCACAAATCCCAGTGCCCAAGAAGCCAAAACAAGCCGACTCAGGAAGACCAAGGGACAAAGTAGCTAGGGACCTAGAAAGGGAAGAAAGAGACCACACAACTGACCAACAGACAACAAAAACAGGCTGAGGGAGCATAGGAGACTACCCCAAATCCCAACACACAGGAACCAGGGGGAACGAAAAGACCAGTTGTGCAGGCAGAAGGTGTGCGCAAGAAATCTAAGGCACAATGAACATCACTGGACTATACGATCACAAAGGATGATGGAGAGCTGATCGCCAGAATGGTCCAGGATTTCCTCACAGAAGATTTCGATCATGTAGTACATCACAAGGATAAAATTAAAAAAGAGCTGGCAAAAGTGGGACAGTTCATCAAGAAACACAGGGAAACCCAGATAGAAAGTAGCAACAGAGGTATGGAGCTATCGAAAATATAGACCAAATAAAGAGTGTAGGTTGAAGAATGAGACCCAGTCCTCTCAATACCACATGCACATGCAACGATCTACATCAGACCCAACATGCTGCGCATGGATGAAATCGTGGGAAAAACACCATTGAAGGACTTGGAACACATCCAATTGGTCTTGACGTGGATTCCATCAAGGGAACTACACAAACTACAGGTTAGCGTCAAACACAAGGTACATTCTCGTGCACACAAAAACTTAGTCGAGCTACAACAAGCAACAAAGAAGCGAGAAGCACTGAAAAAAATTTGTGAACAAGCCAAATCCGAAACTCGGGAGGAGAAAGAGTGCAGAAACGAACTGGAATGAAGAGTGGGAGAAATTTTTGGGAAACTTCCAAGCACTGCGCAAGGAAATGAAATCCCTTTGGTATAAAATATTGACCATATTGCATAGGCAATTAATCAGTATCAGAAGGAGATCGAGAATCTCTGGGAACAACTCAGACCAACAACTCCACTAGTAGTGAAGGAGAAAAGGAAGCAGGAAGCCACAACGCAACTATAGGAGATAGAGAAATAGGTTAGCATGAAAACTAACTTGTTTGATAAAGCAACACAACTTTGGACAAGATTGGAGGAGGATCCACAGGTCCAACACTGGGAAAAGGAAGAGGAAAGGATCAATACAGTGATCCAAGAACTCAAGCAAAGACAGAAGACCATACCAATCCCAGAATGATTCAAAGGGACATAATAGATGAAGAATATGCAGGCAGAACTTATCACTGTGAAAACATAAAAAACAAGAGCGTCAGGCTCAAATAGAACCATTACAGGAACAGGTAGCAGAAGTACTCGCATAGGAAGAAGGAGATAGAACATAGATTGCACAGACCCATCTAGAATGTGTAGGATTGTTGAGTGACGAAGTGGCAGTTCATATAGTGGACACCATCAAGGAGAAGGCCGCATAGGCACTCACAAAAGCAACAGAGTTGCAGGAAAAGTTCCAGACGATCACCCAGGAGATCAAGGAAGCTCAGAAAGATTAGGTGACTCAAGACAAGTCACATGTCAGTGTTAGGGGCCTGTTGGCACCAGGATGAAGTGGAGAGAAGGATGATCATGGGAAAGAAAGTGTGCAAAAACTAAAGTAATAGTTGGTGAAAGAACAACACGTGCACATGCAAGAAAGCGTGCACAAGAAAGGCGACAACTAGAGGAAGAATAGCATGTGCATGGGAGGAATAAAAAACGTTGGTAGGTTCAGGTTTTGGTAATATTTTTTAAGAAGGCTAAAGATCCCAAAATGTATAAATATAGATACACAGGTATCATATATAGGTTGGTTGATTGGGTTTTTATATAGTAGGTTGGTTTTTTTGCAGTAAGTTACTGTTTTTTTAAGGGTTCGGGTTCTTATAACATTCCATCAGAATAATACATGAAGAGAGGCATTATGTGATACTATTATGTACCATTTTTGTAATTTGTTGAGCAAGGGATGGAAGGGAAAAGGTATATCTGAGGATTAGATCATAGGTCGTAGAGCCTGATGCAATCTAGTTCACCTCACATAGATCTTACACATAAAGGGGAATTGTAAGCACTTGGCACCGGAAATGTAGAACTACCATAATAAAAGAGCCAAGAGCCAAATATTTGTGGATGTAGCCCAGGAGGGGGTGAACCATGGTAATATCTATGTAATGTGATGAATGCATGCATATATTTACTTTCTTTCAGCAATTAACGGTTTTGCTTGATGAATGAGTTAATACATTGTTATGGAATATGTTTATGTTGTTTGGGAGATAAATTGTGAAATATATATATATATATATATATATATATATATATGCAACCACGAGAAATAAGTAGATTACACTTACAGCTCATGGTACATGGATTCGGTTAAGAAACCCCTATCTCATACTCAATCCTAGGTTGTAAACACCTGAGTCTTACAATCACCCATTTAAAGCTATCTTGGGTGAGACTACACAGTGCATTCTATGTACTGTGTTGCCTTCTGGTTTACCAGGAGGGCCGATAGTTTTAGAGGCTTTGCTGGAAACCCGAATGACATGAACCCTGGCTCAATAACTTAGGCAGAAAGTTAGAGAAGACTGAAAAGGCTAACCAACAAGATTCTAAGCAAAAACAACTATTACAGATCAAAGAACTATTTTTTCGAGCAGTCTCAAGTGTTTGCATATTTTGAGAAAAAATATTATGAATGGTCTGATAGAAGAGGTACATAATGTCTCATGGCAGATTGGTTGATTAAGAAATTGTTTTTTTAGAACATATGTCCATGCAAATTGAGCAGACAACTTGAAAAGAATGAATATGTAATGATCAACTACAACAGAGTCGAAGAAGTTGTTGGGCCTCGACCAAGTTTTGAGAAAACCTTGGTCAGATTTGGACCACTTTTTGGACTTCGACACATTGATCAAGGAATGAGCACCCAGGCAGAGCTGAGGTCATGGATCTCACCAATTTTGTGGGTTACGTGGAACCAGTAAGGGGTCCTCTAGGATTTTTTTAATAGGGTTTATGGGATGTCGGTCCATGGGTTCTCCCATGTTTATGCCTTTTTTTAAGGGTTTGTAAAAGTATAAATAAGTAAGAATGTATGGTAGATAAATACACACAGAGTGGGAAGTGGCTAAGTGCAAGTAGTTTGAATGGATTTGTGCAAGGGAATTTATATGTGTAAGGATTTGTGCTTGATAGAAAGTTGGCTCTATGCCTTGACCTAGTTTTGGAAGGAGGATTTGGTGCTATGTGCGCAGTTCTCTTGTCCGGTGCAACACTTGACTCTGTGGCTTAGTTCACAAGAGTGAATGAATGTAAGATTTAGAAGAATAATAAAGAAGGCAAAGCGGTTGGTGGACGCATCCCCACACTGGGGTGAACCACGTATATCTTGTATCTTTGATTTTCTTTGTGCTATGTTGTTTATGCTATGAATCTGCTCAGTGCTTTGATTATTATAGATCGATTTGTTGATGCTTAGTGCTTTACTTGTGTTAAAGATAAATGAATGTTATATATAACTCAGTGTTATGTGTTAAGGGGTTGAAGTGTTTAATATTTATTATTATTGCGCTAATCTATATTTAGGGTATGTTCTGCGATGTTGGTGAACTAATGCATGCTAATCCTAACTGTTAATAAACGATTGTGTGGAGTGTTATTATCACAGATCTGTGTCCCAAATTGGTTACAGACACCTACATCCTGTAACCCCCCCGTTTCCACCTTGGGTGAGACCTCACCTGCTTCACAGGTGTTGCCGAAAGGGCCGGTAGTCGAGGTTTTGTTGGTGCACTATTAAGCATTGAACCCTAGGTCTACCCCTGTGCCAACAAATGGTTTCGTTGTTGGGACCTAAAACTGTGATTGTTGGGAACTGAAGTAAAGAAAATAAATTTTTGTGCGTAGATCTGTTGCTGAAGTGCACAGTACTCTACTTCACTTGCGAAGCTTTTTGCTAAGAAAGAAATCCGATCTGAAGAAAAGAGGTAAGATCTTAAAATAGGTAAAGCTTTGTGCTTTGACAAGAGTAAGATAGATGATTTTTTTTGTTTTGAAAGCATGAATTTAAGTATGTTTAATAGACTTTGTCCTAGTCTGAAGGCTAGGGCGCAGTTGAACGGAAAAGATGATTTGAGTAAGCTTAATAGAAATGAATAAAGATATGTTATTCCTATGCATAGAAAAAGTTTTTGGACTAATAAGTGGATCTGGGAACCTAGAAAGAGTTTTTGTAGATTGCAGGTCCAACACTATGATCCTAGTGTGCAATACAGAAGAGGTTGAGGAACATTTAAACGAAAAACATGATTAAATTTGTGTTACAACTATAGAAGATTGGGACATCTTGCTAAGGAATGCCCTGACACAGGTCCTATCTGTCTTTATTGTAATATTAATGGTCATGAGGTCAAGGATTGTCTAAGAATGATTGCTAAAGTTGAAAGGATGAATATGAGACAAGAAAACTATGAAGAAAGTCAAGAGACTAAGGGCATGTTAGAGAAAGAATCAGAGGAAGTTCAGACTACATTCTTACAACTGAAATAAACAATGGATGTTCACAAAGATGTCAGTTTACTAGAGATCCTGAAAGTAAAACAATGCATAAGTGCAAGAATATGAGACTTAGACATAGACTTTGTCTTGGATGAGGAAACACAAGTGAATATTATGACATAAGACACTTGGGAAATTTTTGGAAAACCTACTGTGATACCTTCATTGGGAAGGATAGGCTTGTGTTGGCAGCAAGCCAAAGTGGAAAGAAGAAAGACCTAAGTGGAAAGAAAGCGTGCAGAAACTGAAGTAACAACTGGAGAGAAACACAACACGTGTGCATGCAAGAAAGGGTGCACACAGAAAGCGACTGCTGGAAGGAAGAACAACACACGCACATGGGAGGAAGACCTAATGTCAGTATGGTTAGGGTTTTGGTAATACATTGTAAATGGTTGAAGAGCCCTCTATATATAAATATAGATACGTAGGAATCAGAAAAAGGTTGGTCCCTGATTAGTTCACTTTTGTATTGTTCACACCAGATATGTATGAGTCGATGTGATATGTAATATTGTTATGAACTATTTTGTAAGATGTTGAGCTAGAACAAAGGAGAGAAGGAAGATCTGAGGATTATATCGTAGGTTGTGGATCCTGGTGTGATCTAGTTCACCTCATATAGATCGTACCCATCTGAGGGGAATTGTAAGTGTGTGACACTGGAGACGCAGAACTACCATAATAAAAGAGCCAAGAGCCAAATCTTTTTAGACGTAGCCCTGGAGGGGGTGAACCACGGTAATATCTATGTAATGTGATGAATGCATGAATATCTTTGTCTTCTTTTAGTAGTTAATTGTTGTGCTTAATGAATGAATGAGTTATTATGTTGCTATGAAATATGGTAGCGTGTTAAAGGAATAAACTGTGAAGACAATGCATAATCGTAATTAATAGTAATATAGGAGTAACAATTTATGGTAGATGGATCTGAATAACAAACACCTATCTCATACTCAATCTTAGGCTGTAAACACCTGAGTCTTACAACCACCCATTTAAATCTATCTTGGGTGAGACTACGCAATGCATTCTGTGTGTTGTGTTGCCTTTTGGTTTACCAGGAGGGTCGATAGTTTTAGAGGCTTTGTTGGAAACCCGAAAAGACATGAACCCTAGGTCAATAACTCAGATGGTAGAGAAGGGATAATAAGTTTCCAACAAATGGTTTCGTTAAGGGAACACTACCATTTAGACAATTGAAGTTTGTAGGAAGTCTGACAGTAGGAGGTACATATACACAAGGCACAACAACTGGAGGAGCTAGTTCAGGTGGCACTAGTCAAGTATATACATCGTGCATAGGAGGAAGTAGCTCAGTATTCAAAATGGCAGGACATAATCCCACTATCAGATTACCAGAATTTCGAGGAGAAGAAGCAGAATACCCTGAGAAGCATTTGTTCATTTGTGCAAAGATCTGGGAAGCAAAATAGATCACTAATGAAGATACCAAACTCGCATAGCTAGCAATTGCGCTAAGAGACGCGCACTAGACTGGTACATGAGTCTCGACACAAACAGTGCCCCTGGAATGACAAGGACACTAGCCGACATTAAGAAGTTACTTGTAACATCCCCCGACCGTCATCCCACTAGCCGGGAAAACACTACTGTGCAGAACAACATCATTCTCATACTTAATTAATAACATGCATTTAAGTCATATTAAACACATTTAACTCAGAGTAAGCACAAGATTGCTGCTAACATAAATAATCCCTGGTATTAACAATAATTCATATGCACAACAAAATACATGATACATATAAGCATCACAGGCATGCAAAACATAATATTAAGCATAAGCTGATACTTATCTTTGAAACCGTGGTAATTCCACCAACCACATACAGGCCTTCCATGAACCTCCCAGCCTTAGACCACGCTACTCATCATGTTCAGTAGTGGGTCACCCCCGAGTTGGGACTAAGATCCACCCAAGGCAAGGAATCCTAGTCTAGGTTGAGGTTACAATGAAAACTACACAGAATAACTGGAAGGATTCTTCCCAGGATGCCTTCTTATGCCCACTACTCATGGACTCTCATTCCCCACATGCCTATTCTGTCTGGGAGTATACACCTTCACAAGCACAGTCCATCATTGATTCACCTCCCTCTCTGGGTCTCAACAATAGGCCGGATCAGGAAGTCTTAGAGCTCCGTAGCTGGTGCTGGACTCTCTCTGGAAGAATACCACTTCCCAATAGACTCTTTCACCTGGAAATGGCTTCTCACAGGCCTGACAGACTACCTCTTCAAATAAGGGCCTTAAAACCCGGTTCTTCAGCCCCTTCCAACTCAATTCCCGCACGGTGAGGATAACCACAATAGAAATAGAAATTTGGTTAACTCACAGTGACAACAGCAACAGGAATTTGGGTATGGACATCCAAAAATGACAACAGTCCACACTAAGACACAACACGGTTCAGACATTTACAGGATGCTCAGAATTCATAAGAGACACGGCTCAGTGCATGAATTTGCCACTAGTTTTATTATGCGTGACAAGGAATCAACGTAGAGGTCGATCACAGAGCTAAACAAAATTCACGAAGGATGGGGAATGGAAAAGCGACTCAGGTGGAGAATAGAAAAATGCAAGAGCAAACAATTTTCCTGTGAGGGCCTCCTTCACGGTGCGCGGGTAAGCAAATGTAGACGCAAAGGAAAAATGGAGTTAGACGGGCATCACCATGAACTCAGGAAGAGGATGACATAAAGACCGAAGCACCCCCCCCACGGCTGACTTCTGCATTTTTTTAACTGCATGTGCCTGGGTCGACACATGTCCCCCATGAAGCTGCACACACTCCATTAGCATGTGTTCCTCCCCGGGAACTTAGGACAAAACATATATTTCACATGGCCTTTCGAATAATATTAAAATATTATTCCCAAGGCCTTAAGCCCCTAGGCTCAACACTTAGCCTCTCTTTCCAACCTTCCATGCCCCCATCCCTTACCTACTCTGTGGAAGCTTATAACCCCATCACTCATTCATCATGGTCGGTCTACACCCAGTGGTGTTTATATTTTTTATTAATATTCTGCATGATTACATATACAAAAGAAGGATCCCGGCCTTAACACTTAGGCTCTCCAGCCTAATAACACATAATCCCACCAGCTTATATAAACTTGGCTCACTAGCCTATAAAACATAATTACAATTCATAATGCAAGCTTTATACTTCATAGACATGATTTACAATAGGGCTCGGCCTTGGGGACATTATAATCCCCTCCCCTTATTTTTGCACTGTCCTCAGTGAAACTTTACACTGCATCTGCAATCTTTTCAAAATTTTCAAAAATATGCGGGTACTCTACCCGCATAACATCTTCATGCTCCCATGTCACGTCCTCAGGACCGTACCAGGTCCACTGGACCTTTACAATCCCTATAGCGTGATTCCGAAGCTATTTGTTTTTCCTGTCCAATATGCGCATAGGATGCACGTGCAGGACACCTTCTTGTTCCACCTGAATCACATTCCAATCGATAACATGATTATCATCTGGTATATATTTCTTAAGAAATGAAACATGAAACACATTATGTATAGTCATGGATGCAGGTAATGCAAGCATATATGCAACTGGCCCAATCCTTTCTAGGATTTAAAATGGCCCACAAAATCTGGCTGCCAACTTGGCACAACTTCCCAGCTTCAAGGAACTCCTGTTAGCTTTCACTTTCAGGAAAACATGATCACCCACTTTGAACTCTCTGTGGGTTCTGTTCTTATCAGCATAACTTTTTTTCCTATCCTAGGTAGCTTTCAAATTCTGCTTAATTTTTATCATTTGGTCCTCCATCTCCTTGAGCAACTCTATCCCAACTATTGCTCTATCAGCTAGATTATCCCAGCTCACTGGAGTATTGCACTTTCTTCCATAAAGTGCTTCAAATGGGTTCATCTTCAACGATGCATGATACCCATTGTTGTAGGTGAAGTATACCAAGTGCAGGTAGTCTTCCCATCTTGATGGTTTGTCCATCACATACATTCTCAATATGTCTTCTATTACTCTGTTCACCCTTTCTGTCTGTCCATCAGACTTAGGATGATAAGATGTACTAAAGTTTAGATTCATTCTGAATCCTTTGAACAATCCTTTCCAGAAATTTGAGGTGAATTTCGGGTCTTTGTCAGACACAATCGTTTTAGGAATTTTGTGCAATTGTTCCACTTCCTTTATGAAAATATCAGCAACATCTATTTCCTTGTGAGTAGTTTTCAGTGGAATAAAATGGGCAGCTTTTGTAAGCTTGTCCACCACCACCATGATCGAATCATGTAGCTTTCTTGTTCTGGGCAATCCTATAATAAAATCCACTGTCACTACTTCCCACTTCCACTCAGGAATGGGTAAAGGTTGCAGCAACCCTGCTGGGTGCCTATGCTCAGCTTTAACTTTCTGGCACTCCATACATCTGGCAATGTATTCAGCGATCTCTCTCTTCATACCCAGCCAAAAGTAATTTCTCTTGACCGCTGATACTATTTTTTGATATCCAGGGTGCCTTGCAGAAGGAACATTATGCATCTCCTACAAAATCATTTGTTTCAAGCACTGGACATTGGGTACAAAAATTCTGTTCTTCTATAACAATATTCCATCTGTTTCCAATTTATAAATTTCCATCTTCTGTGGCATACCCTATTGTAGCTTGGCTACCAATTCTTTGTACTACAGATATACATTTGCATCCTCTAGAATTCTTCTTTTAATATTAGTATGATACATGCTAATGGCTGTAGCATGTAATTGATGCACTCTCCTGCTGAGTGCATCAACCACTTTATTCTCCTTTCCTTTGATATGCTTGATCTCAAAGTCGTACTCACACAGAAATTCCATCCACCTACTTTGTCTAGCGTTTAAGGTTGGCTGATCAAACAAATATTTCATACCATTGTGGTATGTTCTCAATTCAAATCTCCTTCCCATGAGGTAATGTCTCCATTTCCTCAGAGCGTGAACAATTGCTGCCAACTCCAAATCGTGAGTGGCATAATTCGTTTCGTGCTCTTTTAGCTTCCTGGACTCATAACAGATTACAAATCCATTCTGACTGAGAACTCCTCCCAACCCTTCTTTACATGCATCTGTGCACACCATGAAATCCACATTTGGATCTGTAATCCTCAAGATTGGAGCGCTTGTTAATAGCTGCTTCAATCGCTGGAAACTTTTCTCACATTCTTCAGTCCACTGAAACTTTTTCTCCTTCCTTTGTGAGGAAGTGATAGGGTGAGCTATCTTTGAGAACCCTGCAATAAACCTTCTGTAATATCCCACTAGACCCATAAAGGATCTAACTTATGCCACATTCCTTGGCACTGACCATTCTCTGATGGCCTCAACCTTCTCAGGATCCACGACGATCCCTTCTTTTGAAATAATGTGCCCAAAGTAATGGATCTGCCTTTGATAAAACGAGCATTTGATCAACTTGGCATACAACTGGTGTTCTCTCAACACTTGCAGCACCATCCTCAAGTGTTGTTCATTCTCTTCCTCTGACTTGGAATACACCAAAATGTCATCCAGGAAGACGATGAAAAACTTGTCTAGATAGTCCTTGAATACTCCATTCATCAAGATCATAAAAACAATGGGTGCATTTGACAGTCCAAATGGCACCACTGTGAACTTGTAATGATCATACCTTGTTCTAAAGGTAGTCTTGCTGATGTCTTCATCCTTTATTCTTACCTGGTGATATCTCAATCTGAGATCTATCTTCGAAAATATTTTCGCACCTTTCAACTGATCGAAAAGATCGTCGATCCTCGGCAGAGGATACTTGTTCTTGATAGTTACTTTGTTCAACTGTTTGAAATCAATGCACAACCTCAATGTCCCATCCTTCTTCTTCACGAACAGGACTGAGGCACCCCAAGGTGACACACTTGGGAAAATGTACCCCTTCTTTATAAGCTCTTCAAGCTGCAATTGCAACTCTTTTAGCTCTGGCATAATCATTCTATAAGGAGCTTTCGACACTGGAGTTGCTCCAGGCATCAAATTTATAGAGAAATCGATATCTCTCTTCGGAGGTAGTCTAGGTACCTTCTGAAATATGTCTTCAAAATCTGTTAGTACTGCATGGTCTCCAATCTTTGAGACTTCATCTCTGGATGCTTCCTCCACATGGACTGCAAACAATCGACAGCCTTTTATGTAGCACTTTTTCAACTGCATTGCTGAGATTTCTCTAACAACCATAGCTCTGGGAATTCCTTGGACTGTTTTCTGATTCCCCTCCTCATCTAGGCATGTAAATTCCTTGTTATGATAGTCCAAGAGGGCATGGTGTTGGTCCAGCTAGTCCATCCCAATTAAATAGTCATAAGAGCCTAAAGGCAGAATATTCAATTCATCCTTCGTGCTCAATCCCTTCATTTCCACCAGACAGGACTTAACCAACTCAGTGACTTTCCTCTTGGTTCCTGTATCCAACTGCACTAACCAAGACTTTTCATGTTTTCTTATTGATAAATGCAAACTTTCCACCACCCTAGGATCTACATAACTATGGTTATCCCCTGAATCAATTAAAATAATAAATGGTTGGATGTTAATCATACCTTCCACTTCAATCATGTGTGACTGAAATTCAGCTTGCTTGTTGTCTAGGGCCACATAGATCCTTGGCATTCTACTGCCCATGTCCTCCACTGTTTCATCATGTTGAACATTATGGACGACTCTTGCTTTGCCATTTTTATGGGGACAATCTCTGTACTTGTGGTTCTCTTTACAGCCCCAACACTGAATGGGCGTCTATCTCAGCCTTTGTTCCCCCACTTTAGCCATTCTCGACTCTCTCAATGATGGATGTCCTTGAGGACTATTTCTGAAAAAGGGAGTTTTGTTTCCCTTCTGCCTCTGTTCTTTCTTAAACTTCTTCTGGTCAACCCAAGCCTTTCGAAAGGTAGGCTTTTCTCTTTGCTTTTCATATAAGCATTTTTCTCTTCTTATTATTTCTTCCATAGTCTTAGGATCATCATACTGAATCTTATCCCCAATAGGAGGCGGTAATCCACTCAGGTACCTCTGAATCTTGACAGACTCATC